>BPLQ01003952.1:0-27705 GCA_021605075.1 Caerostris darwini | reverse complement strand
TGTATTTAAAGTTGAGTGGATGAATAAAAGTATTTTATGAACGATTGAAAATTTGCACAAGAAACATATAGGGAGTGTGAGCTAATAGCAGGAATTGAAAAATATTACCGGGGATGCCAATGTTTATCATCAAGCTATCTGGTGGCATGGATTCTATAGTCACCTACGACTTCAGATATCATTACTTTATTTACCACAAGTGTTCTTTCTTTCGATTATTGTCATTTGATTCGAACAAATTCTTTAGGAAGACTCACGTTAAAAGAATGTAATATTTCCGAAGTCAATTTGAATGACGTGGCCTTTGAAATATCAAATTTGCTTATATTAAGTTTTCTGAAGAATTTTTACTTATTAACCATTAGTTTAACGAAAAAATTTATTAAATGACAATTTTCATCCCGCACATTTAGAATCTACAACGTATTTAATTTTAATTATTCAGATTTTTTTGTAACACAATGGACATTAAAAAACACTACTCTAAATAAAGATACTTGATCATATAAGATATTTAATATCAAATTACAAGAATGGATTAAAGAATACCAAACAAAACTTTTAATGTTATAAACGTATGCATAATAAGCATTGCAATTTTGTAATGAACTATAATGCTCAGGGCATAACATTAACATGATACAAAATTCAATTGAAACATTTCAAATTCAAAAGTTAAGAAATCTGCTTGCAAATTAATCAGTTCCTTTCTTTACAAACTTTGAATTTCTACAATTAACTGTAAATAACTTGAAAATACATTTCAAAATTCTTTTTAAAGAATATAGATATATTTTTCACTCGATTAAAAAGTTAAAATAACACTACTCTAAATAATGTGACTTGATCATGGGTTACAGGGTATTTAATATCAAACTACAAGAACGGATTAAAAAAAACAACGTAACGTACAATATTATAAACATATGCATAATAAGCATTGCAATTTGGCAGTCAATTATAGTGCTCAAAACCTTAACATCATAATGTAAGAAATATGCTTGTAAATGGTAAATTGATCAGGTTCTTTCTTTGCAAAGTTGAAACATCTACAAATTCTTGAAAGTACATTTAAAAATACTTTATAAAGAATATAGCTATAATTTTCTGACTTAAAAATTTTTAAACTGGATTAAAAAACAGTTTTAGACACTGTTTTGAAAACATTGCAATTCAGCCATTAAATCAATATATGAAGTGAGAAACCACAAAGTTATTCACTCTTTACAATCTTCGACACTTGTATGCAATATTCTAATTTCGACTTGTACGTGATAGGTAACTGACGTGTACTTGATAATTACTTGATTGTAATCGTAGGTTTCGACTTGTCGAAAAGTTACTCTGGATTAAATAATATTGTTAGACACTGTTTGGAAAACAGTGTCATCAAATTGTAATTGTAATTCAGCCATCAAATCAATGAATGTGTGAGGAACCAAAACGTTGCTCACCCTTTGCAATCTTCGACATTCGTATGTAATATTCAAGTTTCCACTTGTATTTACGAACCTGAAATTCTTTATATTGTGTATCGCCCCACAAGCGTCTCATTTTCCACAGTATCACTTTTTCCAGTCTATCCAATAAACCTGGAAGCTTATATTTCCTTGCTGCGTACACAGTACGAGAGAACAACTGCTGTAATAGATCTATTTTTATTTGATGGTCCTGTACTAGTTCGAGTAAGCGTATGGCCACTGGCTCTCTCTCTTCACAAGCAGATACAGGCAAATATTTTGGATCGCGTGTTGTACGTGCATCCACATATCGACATATGTAATCCAATTCTTCTGAACGAACCAGAATAAGCTTTTCTATTTCGTCAGCTACTCCGTCAAGATATTGGAAAACCTCATTGTGTTCAACCTCCATTTTTAAAAGCAACACAAATTTCTTAGCCTTGATGCAATAGCCTTAAATCAAACTCGGTGTGATGTGTTTATATGCTATTTTCCATCATAGCGTCTATATAAAACTTACAGATTTCTTGATTTTCACTTCAGTTTGTTTTGTGATAAAATGCTAGCTGATTGATTGATTGATCTCAATATTTATAGTTTTTAGCTTTATGAAGAAAATAAAATAACTCGTAGTCCTAAGGGAAAAAAATTGAAATTTTTAAAGAGTATCTGAAATTTGGCGGTGTTTAAATTAAACAATTTTAACGTTTTTATGTTAATAATGTTAAGCGAGAGATAACTCGACCTGCCCCCCTGGGGGGGGGCATACGAAAATGTCAATAATGTTAAAAAAAAAAACTCCTTAGTATATCAAAAAAGATATTCGTCAGATATCATGCTTAAATGTTGCTTTCAATGCTGGACATTTATTATGGCATCATTTATTTTAGAATCACATATATATTTACAAATTCTGTTGTATCTTGGTAGCATAATAGAAGTTTTTCTACAATTAATACAGTTTCTACTTCAAATGTTTGTATGACTTTAGGCAGAGTGAATACCTCTTGGAGGTCACCACCAATTCATGCATGGTACGCCGCTAAATATCCTGGTATGTCCATACAGTGCTCCTGTCCTAGACCTGCTCAGACGGTTTTAGCTAGACTAAGGACTGGCCACATTAAGAGTTTGACCTTCAATGGAGACGAGAAGACATATGCCCTTTGTCATTGTTCGACCATCGCATCTCCCTCTCATCTCATAGATTGTATTGGTGCCTCTGTGAGGCAACTGTTGAATGAGGGGAGGACAGTTTACGATCTATTGATGCAGCATGATCTACTGGACTTGGTTTAGGATTCTAAATCAAGGGGATAAGCAACAACAACAACATGTTTGTAATAAACACCATTCAGGTGGTATAAAAAGTAAAAGGATAATACAGTTTTAGTAATAAGATAGCGACACCCCACTGATGGTTTGGTTTGTCGCTCTACGGTCATCTTGGGCACACGAAAGCTACACATACTACAGCCTACAATTTTAAGTGGATTCCTGAACCACTAATTAACATCCATGCCACTGCAGGATTTGAACCTGAAGCCTGTGGTGAGCCTCCCTCCCCCCTGATTAATCTGCACTGATACCAAGCTCTTTAACAACCTCTCAGTCATCCGATCATCATGGTCTGAATGCAAATGCAATTAATATTTGATGCAATAACCTTAAATCAAAATTGGTGTGATGCATTTATGTATGTTATTTTCTCTTTCAACATCTATATAAAACGTACAGTTTTCTTGATTTCACTTCACTTTACTTTCTGATTAATGCTAGCTGATTGATAGCTCGATCTCTATATATCCAGTTTTAGCTTTATGTAGAAAATAAAATAAAATGAATCGTAGTCCTAAGGTATAGAAATGTGCCTAAATGGTCGAGTGGCCGCTCGGTGCCAATGGTGGAGTCCTGGTGGAGCCATGGATGTTTGTAGTTGTTCGGAAACCACTTTAAACCGAAGGTCCCGTCTAATAGGATCAAAGGGCGTTGTCTTGGTGTTCAGTCAATCTCCAGCCCTCGTGGTTCCTCGCAAAGTGAAGCTGCATATTACACTTAGGCATGGCCCTGTTGCCTGCGACGGAGTCTGCTGGACCTGGTGTAGGCTTTCCTGCACCAAGGGATTAGTAACAACATATCAAATCTTCAAATAATTCTTCATACCAAAACTACAACAAACACAAGTTAAAAATTTAAATTTTTAAAGAGCATCTGAAATTTGCCGTTGTTTAAATTAAAGAATTTTAACTATGATAATGTTAAAAAATGTCCTTGTTCAAGATCATTAACTTTAAAATGACGCATATATGGAAGAAATTCTACTTTAGTTTGATGCCATAACAGAAGTATTCCTAAAGTTAATACATTTCGTACACCAAAATTTTGAAACAACCACCATTCAGGTGGTATAAAAGTAAAAAGTTAATGCAGTTGTAGTTAATCGATAGCAATACCTCATTGATGAATCTTGAACTAAGATAATCTGTACTGATCCCAAACACTTATGCAATAGTCTCAGGCATCCGATCGTCATGGTCTGAATGCAAATGCAATTAATACTTGATGCAACAACCTTAAATCAAACAACAAATTTGTATTAAACGAAGCTCCTTGGCTACAAGATAGCCGCAAGCCTCTATCAGGGAAATACATAAGATGAGGAGATAAATGCAGTGCATGAGAAAGCAGCAACGTAGAAAAGAAAATTGCTCTTTGTGGTGCGATTTCTTTCTTGAGCATTGGTGATGCTGATGATATACATGGTGGCAGCCGAGAGCTTCTAACTTGGAAAAATTTTAGAAGAGGAGAAGATATAATCCATGAACAGCAGCAAGGTAGACAAAAGGAAACTTGCCCAAAATGTAAATGGAACACATAAACGAAAGATTATATATATAAAAGATATATATATATATATAAAAGATATATATATATATATAAAGTAATTAAATAAAAAATAAAAGTTAAGTTCTTAAAAGAAAGAAATATTGATAATGAAAGAGAAAAATAAAAATATAAAAGCAAAATCCGTCGGATGCGTTTATGTATCACATTTTCTATCACAACATCTATATCAAAGTTATAGTTTTCTTGATGTCACTTCAGTTTGTTATGTGATTAAGGCTAGCTGATTCATTGATTGATCTCAATATTTCGAGTTTTAGCTTTATGAAGAAAAGGGCCTGAATGGCCGAGTGACTAGCGCTCTGGCGTTTGGTACCACAGGTTTCGGGCTCGAGTTCCGGAAGTGCCATGGATATATGTAATGGTTCGGAATTCCCTTTAAACCGTAGATCCCGGTCTAATAGGATCGTAGAGCATTGCGGGGGTATTGTTACTCCGCGTCCGTAGCTCATCTTCAAGCTACACGCACCTCCTAGGGTAGTGCTATGTGAGTAATGTCTGTGCAACGTTTGCCTTAAGGCATCCAAGACAACTGTCTAAGAATTTGCCAGATTCATTAGAACGTAAAAAAACTTTATGAATAAAATAAAATAAAATGACTAGTGGTCATAAGGTAAAAATTTAAATTTTTAAATAACATCTGAAATTTTGTGATATTTAAATGAAATTATTTTAATATTGATAATGTTAAAAGAGCTCTTTGGAATTTCATGAAAGAATATATTACAATATCATGTTTAATTGTTGCTTTTCAATGCATTTATTATGATATCATTCACTTTGGAAAGCCATATATAATTACAAATTCCGCTTTATCTTGTTAGAATAACTTAAGTTTTACTACAATTAATACATTTCCTACCCCAAAATTTTAAAACAAATATTCTCCAATTGTACAGTTTTGTTTAATTGACAGCAAACCCGCACTGATGAATCTTAAACCGCGCACTACAATTTAAAGTGGATTCCTGAAGCACTAATAAACATCCATGCCACCGCTGGATTCGAACCTAAAGCCTGTGGTCCCCCCTGATGAATTTGTACTGATCCTAAGCACATTGCTTACAACAGTCTCAATTATCCTATGATCATGTTCTGAATTCAAATGCAATGATACTTCTTTTATTCTGTAATTGTTTAAATTTGAAAGAAAAAAAAATAGTGCCCTCAAATAAAATCTTGATTGAATGTGTTGAAGAATTTAAAAATAATGTGTTTTTTATAAGAATAATAATATTATTTACACAAATAAAATTATTGGTCTTCTATTCTGCAATTCATAACTAAACAAAGTTCATTACATTTAAAAACCAATAATGCTTTCAATATCACCAAAAAAGGAGATAAAACTTCGTATTGAAATTTTTGATTTTGGTTCCCGTTCCTTAAGTGACTTAGTAAGTGATATTTTTAGAATAGTTTCCTGCATTGAAATCGTTTCGAAAATGTCTGGAAAAGTCTCACTGATCCAACATATATTGGTATTTTGCCTTACAGCAAAATCTTTCTCAATATTCAAATATTCATCATCGTTCTTATACCTTAAGAATCCTTAAACACTGATCTTAAAAATGATTAATAAAAATTATCTTCATTTATGATATACCTACCGGATTCAGTACCATAACAGTAATTTATGCAGAAAATACCACCATTCTTTGTATAAACAAATACCCTAAATATCTTGCCTGTGCATTAAAAATATATCTCTATATAGCATGACAAATGGAAAACTGTCCTAAACATACACAGAAATTGAAATCATCATCTCTATAAATTATTAAAAATATAAAAAAACCGTCCATCTGCTTCAAAAACTGAAAATCATAAACAAAATATTTTAGAATAAAGCTTTATCAACTTCTAAACTGGAATTTTCATTTTAACTGTGCCAAGCAAATTAAAGAAGAATCATTTGAAGACTATATCCCTTTATTACAAGGAACTCAAGTGTGAAGAGAAGTAATAAGCTTCTGAATTTCACCTCTATCCTCCGTCCACTTGCGGCCTGGTGGCCAAGTGGCTAGCGCTCTGGCCTTTGGTATCCTAGGCTTCAGGTTCGAATTCTGGTGGTGACATGGATGTTTGTAAGTGGTTCGGAATCCACGTTAAACTGTAGGTCCCGGTCTGGTTAGCCTAAAGTGTGCATAAGATGACCGTATAGCGACAAACCAAACCTCCGTTCACTTCTCGCCTATGCTTACCCAGTTTTTGCCTCTGCTACTAACCCTAATACTAAAATCCTTGAAGATCATCAATATACAACCATCAGTCAAATAACCGAAATTGGTTCATGAGAAAAGATGATATTCAACGATCAATTTCGCTGTTATCTCTCGAAAATTACTGGAAAAAACTTTCAGAAATATTCTTCAATACTATTGACAACTGGCCATTCAAGGGATCGAACACCATGAACATATCTTATATTAAAAGACCTAGGAATATTCTGCTCTAATTTCTTACCTAAGTTCACTATTTTTTAAGTTTTTATCTTCTTTACATTCATAATTCTTAATAATTTCTGTATATTGTCAATATATTTATTAAAGTGTTAAGTTTGAATGTTTGACACCTTCGCCTGACGGGGCAAGTGTCTTTTAAGAATTTTCACCATCTATCTATTGATATAAAAACAGCTTTAAACAACTAATTTGCTACTCGTGATGACTGCTATCTGGTTAACTGGTTAACCGTCTGGTCTTCGATACTATTGGCTTCAGTTTCGAATCCTGATGGTGACATGGACATTTGTGAGTGGTTCAGAATCCAAGATAAACTGTAGGTCTCTTTCTAATTAGGCCAAAATATGTGCAAAATGGTCGTAGAGCGACAAAGCAAATAATGCTGACTGTTTTACTACAATTCAAAAAAAATTCTTTCTAATGATCTAATTCATAAAAAAATGTACCTCTTAAGACAATTTTAAAGATGTGGCTCGTCAATAATCAAAAACACTATTCTAACATTAAATTTCAAACCTTAACTCCTTTTATACTATGTTTGGGTAAATATAGAAAAACAGTTCTCAAAACTGCATGCAATAACTTACTAAAACTGTTGTTTGTTAATTTTAAATATCTCTCTTTTAGTTTTTTAGAATACATACTTAACCCTTTGCACTCGAAGTTTTTTTTCATTCGTATTACCAACAACTCGAAGCGATTTTAGTGAAAAGTTCATATTCACATGTAAGTTTGATATACGCATTAAAAGAAACGCATTATTTATATTGTTATTTGCATTGTCTCCGTAGAGGAGCTCTCGTGCCTGAAGACAAATTTTAAATGGCTCCGCTCCGGAGCCCACGAGTGCAAAGGGTTAATATTAGAATATAACCTCTTTTTTTCTTTGGCCTAAATGGCCGAGTGGCTAGCGCTCTGGAGATCGGTACCACAGGTTTCAGGTTCGATTCCCGGCGGTGCTATGAATGTTTGTAGTGGTTCGGAATCCACTTTAAACTGTAGGTTCCGGTCTAATAGGATCGTAGAGCGTTGCGGGGGCATTGCTACTCCGCTTCCATGGCTTATCTTCAAGTTACACACGCCCCCTGGGTAATGCAAAGTGAGTAACGTCTGTGCAGCGCTTGCCTTAAGGCATCCAAGACCAAGCTGTCTAAGTGTTTACCAGCTGCATTAGAAAGAAAAAAAAAACCTTTTTTTTTCTTCTCATTATTTTTTCAGATTTCCTATCAAATTATGAGCCGAGTTACCAAAATTGTATGCAATAAATTGCCAGAAATGTTCATTTGTTAATTTCAAATGTCTTCCCAGATTTAGTTTTTTAGAATACAAACTTAATATTAGAATATAACGTCATTTTTCTACTTAATTTTTTCAGATTTCCTATCAATTTATGCTTGTTAATTTACAAAAATTAAATTATTGTAAAATTACAAAGATAAAAACTCTCCGGATTGTGCTTAAAAGTATTATCCGTTTTTCACCATATGTAATCTACTTGATATAATCTACTATAGACTACTATATATCCTACTTGATATAATCTACTATAGACTATATATCGTACTTGATATAATCTTTCCTTTTAAAGTTTTTACCTCTTATTAAGCCTTTTTATTAGCTACAGAATGTTAGGTTTTTATTAGCTAGAGAATGTGAGGTTTTTATTAGCTAGAGAATGTGAGGTTTTTATTAGATAGAGAATGTAAGGTTTTTTTATTTAGTTAAAGAATGTGAGGTTTTTTTATTAGCTAGAGAATGTGAGTTTTTTTTATTAGCTAGAGAATGTGAGGTTTTTATTAGCTAGAGAATGAGAATGCAACGTTTTACTAAAGTGCACTGTACCTTAAATCAGTTAACCCATTTATGAATCGTATTTATTGTATGGTGGAACGTACGCTTAATTGTTGTGTTGACTTTGTGAAAACGTAACATAATGCAATAATTTTGTTAAGTAACGCCATTCTTTAATATTGTAATTAGACATGTTGAAGTTTTTCTTGAAATTTTTCCAACATTACTCATTTGTTGAAAAGAAATACATAAAAAATACATATTGATAAAAATATTCCGCGATTGTATTACGAATTAGCATTAAAAGTTTATTTTAATAGTTAACACGATTTGTCAAAGCCTGTTATTTTTGTGCTATATATTTCTTTTATTTGGGGCCTGAATGACCGAGTGGCTAGCGCTCTGGCACTCGGTACCACAGGTTTCGGGTTCAAGTCCAGGTGGTGCCATGGATGTTTGTAGTGGTTCGGAATCCACTTTAAACTGTAGGTCCCGGTCTAATAGGATCGTAGAGCGTTGTGGGAGCATTGTTACTCCACGTCCGTGGCTTATCTTCAAGTTACACTCGCCCCCTGGGTAATGCAAAGTGAGTAACGTCTGTACAGCGCTGGCCTTAAGGCATCCAAGAACAAGCTGTATAAGTGTTCGCCAGCTGCATTAGAAAGAAAAATTTCTTTCATTTGATAATATAATTTTACATTGTGTAGTATTAGAAAAAATTTGGATGAAAAGCATTAACATTTTCGATCACATCAGAAAACGTTTTTAAGGCGAATTTGTGATTTCTTAAATTCTAATAATTAAGAATTATAATTACAAAATTAAATTTTATATACTACTGTCTGCAAAAAGTAAAAAAAAATTTCAATTTAAAATTCCCGAGGGCTTTTGGAATTTCATTTTCTTCTTTTTTTAGGTTGCTGGCACTGTCCTTGACATGTGTGTAAAATTTCATTTGCAAAATATTCATTGGTGTTTGATTTACTCTTGGCTTTGTGAGATGCTTGAACTGATTCTGACGATTTTTAATATGTCTGAATTAATTAAGCAAAGAACTTGCATTAGATTTTGTTTTTGGGAACCTATAGGATGTTGCAGAAGGCATTCGGTGAGCATTCCTATATCAAAAAGAAATGTTTAGAAGTGGTTTAAATAGTTCAGAGAACGCGTTGAAGACGATGAATCTACTGGTCGATCATCAACCTCAACCGACCTGACTCATGTCGAAAAAATTAAAGATTCGGTGCTTGCAAACCATCGATTTACAATTAGAGACCTTGTTGATGATGTCGGGATTTCAAAAGGATCGGTCAATTCCATTTTGCGCCTCAAACACATCCAATCTCGATTGGTACCGAAAACACTGAATGCGCCAGCTCACGCTACATTGATTCTTCGAGACTTTTTCACCAAAATGAAACCCATATCGTTCCACAATCACCGTGAGACTACTGGTTATTCCCTAAACTCAAAAGACTACTTCGGGGACACCGTTTTCAGTCGATTGCAGAGAATCAACGTGAATCGCCGTGCGCTTTGAAGGCCATCCCTGCCGATGACTTTTTAGCATGCATTGAAGCTTGGAAAAAAAAGTTGGCATAAGTGCATTGTGTCAGTAGGAGATTACTTTGAAGGCGATGAAATAAATTTGGAAGAATAAATAAAGAGTTTTTATAAAAAAAATTATTGGTCTTACTTTTTGGGCACTGTAGGTAAGTAGAAATGGTATATCTTTCAAATACTTAACACCATATTTCCCGAGTTCAAACATTTGACTTGAAGGAGAATTCTATCTTTAATTAGTTGTCCATTAACAATGTTTAACGATAGAAGTTACAATTAAACGCATGATTGTTTATGTTTAGACATTCAGATGTTATGGATTTCATAATTGGAGGTAAATTAGCTTATATTAGGTTTATTACAAAATTTTTAGTAATAAACTATTACTTTGATTAGTAAAAGCAATCGTCATTTAATATATTGTTAAACATATTCAAATATTTAACATTTTATTTAATTATAATTATTTAAAAACATTATTTCATTATAGCTTTGCATTAAAATAACACTACACTACACTAAAGGTACTTCATACGTTATGAGATATTTAATAATCAAATTACAAAAAGGATTAAAAACTCGAACCAATCATACAATGCGATAAACATAGTACAATAATAATAAACATAGTGTAAAATACGATAGCAAAATAACAATAATAATTATTAATAATGCTTAAAATATAAAACTAACGCTGGATCATTCTTCTAAATAACTTGTAAGCACATTTAAAATATGTGTTCCAAACAAATATGTTTTACTCTTGCTTAGAAAGTGAAATTCAAATAGAACATATTGCTTTAAAAATCAATTCAATTATATTGTTCGATAGGGGCCTGATGGCCGAATAGCTAGCGCTCGGTACCACAGGTATCGGGTTCATATCCCGGCGTTGCCATGGGTGTTTGTAGTGGTTCGGAATCCACTTTAAACCGTAGGTCCCGGTACTAATAGGATCGTAGAGCGTTGCGGGTGCATTGTTACTCCACGTCCGTATCTTCAAGTTACACGCGCCCCCTGGGTAATGCAAAGTGAGTAACGTCTGTGCAGCGCTTGCCTTAAGGCATCCAAAACGTCCATGTCTGTTGCCAGCTGCAATAGAAAAAAAGATAGTGTCGTAAAACATTTTAATACAGCTATCAAATCGATATATCTAAGCATATATACAAGTAAGGAGGTAACAAACCTATTCAATTTTACCCGTTCATCGAGAAGTTTTGGTGAACTTGAAGCTTATATTTGTATTGATACACACGAGTTCCTAGGCTTATCACATCCTTCATGAAATCTTTTACTTTCCAATCTATTTCCGTTTCCAGTCTAGCCAATAGAGCAGCATGACTATAGGTCCTTGCCTCGGTAACACGATTGTCGTATAAATTACGTAATTGTACTACTTTTTGTTGATGATCTCGTATTGATTCGTATAAATGTGTGACTCAAAGCGCACCCATGTTGATCTAAAATTTCAGGATCGATTGATGTCTCTACCTCCACTTCATGCCTAATGTAACGAACTTGTTCCCAAATAATTGCAAAAAACTCTTCCATTTCTTCCATTATTTTTTCAAGATATTAGAACTTTTCGTCGGTAGCCATTTTAAAAAATAATGCACGTTTCTTTGACCTTTAGATACAGTAACTTCAATCCGCAATCGGTGTGGTAAGTTTCGAAATTCTCTGCAACTTCTATATATTATTTTAAATTTTCTTGATTTCACTTGATTTTGTTTTATGATTGATGCACAGAACTGTGACCCATTACGTCAATAATGCAAGAAAGTAGACCGCCAAGGGTAAAAGGTGGAGAATCTTACCAATTTGTGGTGTGGTTTGTCGCTCTACGGCCATTTGGTGCATACATTGAGATAATTAGACCGTGACCTACAGTTTAACGTGGATTCCGAACCACTCACAAACATCCATGCCTCCGCCAGGATTCGAACGTGAAGCTCTGTGGTAACAAAGGGCAGAGTGCTAGCCAGTTGGCCATCAGACAGCCTCCTCAACATACCAAAGGAACTCCCTGGGAGAGTCACCGTTGCCACCTTCTAAATGACGGAGTCTGATCGCCGAGTGGCTAGAGCTCTGGTGCTCGATAGTACTGGTTGCAGGTTCGAGTCCAGGCCGTGCCATGGATGTTTGTAGTGGTTCGGAATCCACTTTAAACTGTAGGCCCCGATCTAATATGATCGTAGAGCGTTGCGGGGGCATTGTTATTCGCTTCCTTAGCATATCTCCAGGCAGTATGTGCACCTTGGGTAGTGTTAAATGAGGAACGCGTTGCATCCATTGCTTATGATAAATGTCTTTGTATCGCAACTACATTAGGGATAAAAAACCCTCCGAATGGCTACGGGGCACGGATACGTCAAAGAGCATCATAGCTGCATCAGGGTTGCTGACTCTCGAACCTGCCCACTTTGCTCCGACTCTAACGGCACTGCAGACCATCTGCCATCTTGCAGTGCACTTAACTATGTCAACCACGATAGAAGCTACGAAGGGACAGCAAATCTTGACTGGCCGGCAAGGGTTTGAATGTCCGAGAGGCCACGGACGGGTGTTGGCTGAAGTAAAGTGAAGTGAATGATTAATGCACACCTATTGGCTGATTGCTGCAACTCAATATTTCCAGTTTTAACTTAATAGAAGAAATATAAAAAAGTCTTGCATTTCATCAGGGAAAAGTAAAATATCCACAGAACATTTTAGGTTTGGAGATGTCTAAATTAAAGAATTTTAAAAAGATTATGTTAGATAATCCTTATCTTAGTTTCAAGGAAATACGTAATACGATACACACTGTAATTGTTGCGTTTGAATACCGGACACATTCAATTCACATTCATGGTTTATCGCTCACCGGTCATTCTGTTTAAAATGTTGTAAATATTCAGTAAATCCAGTATTACCAGGGTCTCATCAGAAAATTTCTATTAGTAATGATTGTTGACGTTATGATCTTTACGAATGCTGTTAAGTTCCAGCTCGTCTTTTAAGTTTTTATATTTCACAAGTTTTAATATTTTCAATTTTAGCTAAATAACGAAAATAGAAAAAAAAAGTATCGTAAAACATCAGGTTTGTTTTGTCACTCTACGGTCAATGTTTGCATAGTTTAGGCTAATTAAACAGGGTCTTACAGTTTAACGAGGATTCCGAATCACTAACAAACATAAATTCCTCCGCCAGGATTCGAATTGAAGCCTATAGCACCAATGTCCAGAGCACTTGCCAATAGGTCATCAGGCAGACGTAATTCATCAGGTTCGGTTTGGTTAGCCACTCTACTGTCATCTTGCGTAAACTTTAGGCTAAATAGACATGGACCTTCAATTTAACGTGGATTCCGAACCACAAACAAACATTCCTGCCCCTGCCAGGATTCGAGCTTGAAGCCTACAGTGTCAAATGCCAGAGCTCCAGCCAATGAGTCATCAGGACGACGTAATTAATCAGGTTTGGTTTGGTTAGTCGCTCTACAGTCATCTTGTGCTCACTTTAGGCTAAATAGACCGGGACCAACAGTTTAAACGGGATTTGCAAAACACCAACAAATATCCATGCCACCGCCAGGATTCTAACCTGAAGCCTTCGGTACCAATGGCCATGGCGCTAGTCAGTTGTCCATCAGGCTGCATGTATTCATTAGGAGTAAGTGAAAGTTTTTAAAAATATTTTAAATGTGGCGATGCATCCATGCCACCGCCAGGATTCGAAATTAAGCCTGTAGTAACAAAGGCCTGACGGCTAGTCAATTGGTCATCAGCCAGCAGTAATTCATCGGGAGAAAATAAAATTTTTAAAGAGTATTTTAGGTGTGGCCATGTTTAAATAAAAGAATTTTAAAAATATATGATTAGATAATCCTTATCTTAGATTTAGTAAAATATATATTCCGATACTCATTTTAAACATAGTAACTCAAACAAAATTCATATATTCATGCAATTATGATTAAACTTTAATTTAAAAATAAAAGAAATTAAATCAATTAGTTCAATAAATTAATTAAAATTAAGAAAATCTGCTCAAAAAAGTATTGGAACATTGTCCAATAAATTTTTTCGAAAAATATGAACTTGTTAGTTAATTTCTTTTCGGCCACTTTTACACTTTATAACCTCTTGGAGTCGATTTAGCGCACATTTCATCAATTTTGTGCAAAATGTTCCTTTGGTTTTGGCTCATTCTTCGGTTTGGTTTGGTTTGTCGCTCTACGGTCATCTTGTGCGCACTTTAGGGTAAACAGACCAGGACATACAGTTTAAAATGGATTCCGAACCATTACGAACATCCAAGGCATCGCCGGGACTCGAACCGAAACCTGTAGGCCCATTCTTCAATCAGATGATTTCTTAACTCCTGCTTAATAGAAATATTGTGCCTATTATATTTTTGTTGCAAATAATAGCACACATGTTAAGTAGGATTAAATTATGCACTCTGTGATGGATCGTAATCCCATATGGACCAAATTAGAGCACCAAAAGCTTGCAAATATCAGCAGAATGTTTTAGGTCGTTATTCTTGTATTATTTAAAATGTCACGAGATTCCCAAATTGCACACACTTTGTTCAAATTTTTGTTTGAGAATGTCAAGGTAAATATAGTTATTCATTGTGCTATCTATAAAGTGTGGGCCTGAATGGCCGAGTGGCTAGCGCTCTGGCACTCGGCACCACAGGTTTCGGGTTCGAGTCCCGGCGGTGCCATGGATGTGTGTAGTGGTTCGGAATCCACTTTAAACTGTAGGTCCCGGTCTAATAGGATCGTAGAGCGTTGCGAGGCCATTGTTACTTTGCGTCCGTGGCTTATCTTCAAGTCACACGCGCCCCCTGGGTAATGCAAAGTGAGTACGTCTGTGCAGCGCTTGCCTTAAGGCGACCAAGCTGTCTAAGTGTTTGCCAGCTGCATTAAAAAAAATCTATAAAGTGTAAGTTTCGCAAGGGCCTGAATGATCGCGTGGCTAGCGCTCTGAACCACAGGTTTCGGGTTCGAGTCCCGGTGGTGCCATGGATGTTTGTAGTGGTTCGGAATCCACTTTAAGCCGTAGGTCCCGGTCTCATATGACTGTAAGAGCATCACGGAGCAAAAGTCAGACTTCTACATACGGGTGCTCCCCCTTTCCCTCCATCCATGAGTAGATCACTCATGGGATGTCCGTCCCGCACTGCAGGACATTGAGGATTAGTCACAATTAAACAAGTTTTCCAAACCAAAGTTTGCCATACAAATCCAGACTAATATTTCGTTGTCACTTCCATATTTTACAGTAGGACGCAAATTTTTGATATGCAATGTTATATTTGTTGTGCCAAAAACTTTTCGCTTCCCATCCGATCCGAAAATGTTATATTTGTTTTCATCCACAAAAATAAAATTTCAGAAAATTTTGTTAGCTGCTTTAAGTAACATTTGAGCAAATGTCCGTATAACTTTGTTTTGCTTGACGTAGAACATTTTCCGAGGTACTCTGCCATGATACTCATGTTTTTTTTAAACATTTCTAATTACTTCAGGATTTACCAATTTTCGAAACCTTACTACACACAACAACGATTATATGTTAAGTTACACGTTTCCACAGAAATGAACTTTATACTGTCTTTTATATACAAACAACGATTTGATGAAATTCAAATTCTATAAGACGTTTCATTAAATTATTTTTTAAGAATGTAAAGGGCATGGTTTTGGGATCATCCACTTCAAAATTAGTAAAATAATATTTCTTTAACATAGTTACCTTGATCCAACACAAATTGGATTGCTACAGTTGCACAATTAAGTTTCATCTACAGTATGATATCTCTTGACTTTATTTAAATTAACTCACTGATACCCAGTGACTAGCTTCTTGATAATTTCAATCACTAGTTTTGTGTGGAAGATTTACCGGCCTGGGGTTTTGCAAAGATGCACAGAACCTTGTTCTTCATGCGTTTTAAATTATCAATTCACATATGCCATATATCATAAGATTAAATACAGGTAATATAGTGGATATATGTCTTAAAACAAGCTATGCCTCCATGATTATATTCCAGATTCGTTATTCATTCCATACCTCATTTTTTGTTTATTATCCTCATACATTGTTCAACAATATAAGAATGAATATATATATCTTGCATGTAAACTTATTTTTATATTTAATATTGAAACTGTACTCGACTTCTGCGAGGATTGCATTTGTGTCCAGATGAAAAAAGAAGAAACTGACCTGGATACAACTAAAACAGGGAAATATGAAGCGACTATAATAATTAAACTATCAACAAGTAATATAATTTTTTTTTAAATTCAATTCCTACTTTTTTTTCAATATATTGCCGAAAAGTCCTTTACAAATAAAGTTTAAATTTTCCACTTGCATCTGGTACCATCTATTATTAGATACATGCAACTTAAATCTAAAAAAAAACTAAAATTAATTATTTAAATTTTATTAATGAATTAATATTTGAAAAAAACTGTATTAACATCCAGTGTCATCCACTACAAGTTCAAAAAATGTATTTAAACTTGAGTGGAGGAATAAAAATTATTCAACGTAACTGCTTCAATGATCACAATAAGACCTAAATATTTTTGAATAATAAAACTAATATTCAGACTGTTAAACGAGTAAAATATAAAAACTTATCAATTTTAAACACAAAAAATTAATAATTTTTATACCTTTTCCATTTTTAGACTTTATTCAATTATCGATATTGGATATCTACGGAAATGCGTTCCAGTAAAACAATTAATACTATAAATACTACAACTGGTTGATTATTCAACAAGAGATTATTAATAATTAAAATAAGTTGCATCATTTTACCACCGTCATACCTAGTGGCATAAATATAACAGAATTAATAGAGTTTTTTTGCATACCGTATTTCGGATGTCCGTTAGCTTTTTCTCCCTAGCGCTCATGCTCATAGGAAACATTATTACAGATGCGCATGCGCAATTTCCTATGAGCGTGCGCGGTAGGGAGAAAAAGCTAATGGACATCCGAAATACGGTATGCAAAAACTCTCTATTAACTTAAGTGTCTTACATTAGCTATCATGAATCTATATTTGATAAAATTTACCAATTGGTTAAATTAAAACTATACATTAAATTATTTATGAATTTAAAAACAGTAAGATTGAATTCTTCCAAAATGTTGGTGTGGCTGTTTTATTGCATTATCTGCCACAAAATTCTTCCTACCGATTATTATTGTTAATTCAAAGAAATTTTTTACAAAGAATGTTATAAAAAATGTATTTCTTGAGTCAATTTTAGTGATGTGGTTTCTTAATCTATAAAAAATATTCTAAAGTCCAGTTTCAAACATCATCTCTTTTTTTTTCCACGTTTGGGTAATTATAGAAAGAGCAAGTTATTACAATAACATAGTAAAATTGTTTGCTTGTTAATTTCAAATGTCGTTCCAGTTTTACATTACGCTATAATGTTATATCATCTCGCTTATTTCAGATTTCCTATTCAATCAGGCTTGTAAAATTATATTGACAAGAAATGTCCGGATTGTGATTAAATGTATTATCTGTTTTTCCCCTGTATCTGCCACCTAGATTTAATCTCCGCAATTAAATTCTAATCCAGCTCTTATTTTGGAGAACGTTATGGTTTATTATCATGTGTGAACATGATGTGTTATTTCGGGGTTCGTGGTGCAATCCAAAAAGTACAGCATGATATTCCAAATTTGAGATTTTTTGCGGGAAAATGGTAATTTGGGCCTCTTAACTCTTGAAATGATTCATGAATAGCGTTAATCCTCAGGAATTTTCTGGAGAATTTGGTTTTTGCTAGAAGTGTTTTGTAGTAGGGTTTTGAAGCACTTTTCACGTTTTGTCTTGGAATTTTAAACATTCGTATATCTAATGGCTATAAGTACTCGGAGTGCGCTGATCAATTCCTTCTTCTTGAAGTTTCACATTTATCACTGTTGGCATTTTCCCATATCCATTGATATGTATAGTGATTCTTATTGTATTTGGAATACTTCATTTATGCCTAGAGTTTCCAAACTTTATTATATTCTCTTGGTTACTGAATGTCATATTGATTCTTGTAAAGTTTGGAATACTTCATTCTTCATTTATGCTTAGTATATTCAAACTTTGATATATTCTTTAGACTATTGAATGTGACAACGTTTCTTGTTCATTTTGTTTTATAAAGTGATGGCAAACACTTAGACAATTGTCTTTGATGCCATAAGGCAAGCGCTGCACCGATGTTACTCACTTAGCTTTACCTCGGAGGTGCGTCTAGCTTGAAGATAAGCTACGGACGCGGATAAAAACTAACCCCACAAAGCTCTACGATCATGATAGATCGGAATCTACGGCTTAAAGTGTGATTCTGAACCACTACAAACATCCACAGCACCACCGGGATTCGAACCCGAAGCAGGTGGTAACGAGTGCCAGAGCCCTAGACAGGCCCTTATTATGGTTTATTAAATTGCATTATTAATCCATTTATGGATGGCATCTACGTCACATCATACAGATAGCATGTCTAATTGCTGGGTTAACTGGGTAAAAGTGTAACACAATGTAATAATTTTGTTAATTAAAGTAACTTTAAAGTTTAATGTGATTAAAATTGTTGACGTTTTTCCTGAAATGTTTCCAATGTTACTCAAAATAACATTGTTAAGAAGAAATACACACCATACCGATAAGAAATACAAATCGAATATATAGAGTTAATACATATTTTTGCAAATTTGTAGTTATGCATAGATTTCTATTAGATGCTAACACAACTAGTCAAAGTATATTAATTTTTCGGTATATTTTTTATAAAATATATATAATTTCAATTCGTAAAATGTTAGGAAAAAATTGCAAGAAAGTTTTAACGCTTTGAATCACCTCAGTAAATTTCCCATGAAGTTAAGAAAACAGTAAATTAAGTTTTAATCCAATTTTTACTGCTAAATTATAAATTAGATATACATATCATTAAAAGGGTAGACTTGGTATATCTTTGAAATATTCAGACCCATATTTCCCAAGTTCAAGCATTTGAAAATACAATTGTATACATGATAGCTTATCTTCAGGATTTCAGATATTATGGATTAAAAAAAATTTGTAAACTGGCTCATATTAGATTACAACATTTTTACTAATAAACGATAACTTGGATGATTAATATATTAAATAACAAAGTTGTTTTTGCATAAGCACATTTATATCTTTAACATTTAAATGTAATTCTTCAAAAATATTACTTTGTCATAACTGTGCATTAAAATAAGACTATACTAAATAAACACTATTTATCACGTATTATAACATATTTAATATCAAATTGCAAAATGGATTTAAAAAAACAATCATACAATGCGATATATACAATATACAATTAACATTGCAAAATATCAATGCTTATTATAATTAAAGCTCAAAATGTGAATTTAACAACAGTCAGCTTCTATAAAAAGATCACCACGAGGCATTTAAAATTTATCGGTTAACAAAATTTATGAATAGTAAATTGACCGGTTCAATTCTTTGCAAATATGAAATTCTAAAATTGCTTGTAAATAACTTGAAAGCACATTTAAAATATTTTTTGAAACAAATATATTTTGGTCTTGCATAGAAGGTGAAATTCAAATAGACTACATTGATTTAAAAACCAATTATGTTGTCCGATATTGTCATGAAAACTTTATAATACAGCTATTAAATCGATATAAGTATAAATATAAGTAAGGAGACAAACTTATTCGCCTCTACTTACATGTCAAGGCTTTTAGACGAACTTGAAGTGAGGCTTTACATTCATATATACGTGTTTCTTCATTTTTCACATTGCTAAACAAATCTTTTAAATTCCATTTTGTTTCCTTTTTCAGTCTAAGCGATAAAACAAAATGCTTATAAAACATTGCTTCCTGCAAAAGTTTGTCGTATAAATCCTGTAATTGACCTAAATGTTTTCGTTGAACTTGTAGAGTTTTGCGTAAGCGCGTGAACTTCCGCAATCTCAAAATGCACTCATCTTCATCTAAAAAGTCGGGATTCAGCAATGTCTCTGCATTCTGAGCTTCTATTATGTGCCGAAAAACATCCCAGTGAAGTTTAAGAGACAGTTCTATTTCTTGGGCTATTTGGTCAAGATATTGGAACATTGGGTAGTTGGGCATTTTAAAAGATAATACGCATTCATTCACCTAGATACAGAAACTTTAATCTTCAATCTGTGTGATTGGTTTTCCTGGGGTTTTTTAATTCTCAGCATATATATATATATATATATTATTGATTTATTGATTCTTGATTTCACTTGATTTTGTTTTATGATTAATGCTCTTTTGTTGACTGATCGCTGATATTGATATTTCCAGTTTTAGCATTATAAAGGAAATAAAAAATAACCCCGTATTCCATCAAGAGTAAGGAAAATTTTGAAAGAATTTATGTTTTTTTTTGTTCCAATGCAGCTGGCAACAACTTAGACAATTGTCTTTGAAGCCATAAAGCAAGCGCTGCACAGACGCTACTCACTTAGCACTACCCAGGAGGTACATGTAGCTTGGAGATAAGCTACACGCACACTACCCCCGCAAAGCTCTACGATCATGTTAGACCGGGACCTAGGATTTAAATTGGATTCCGAACCACTAAAAACATACATGGCACCGCCGGGACTCGATCCCGAAACCTGTGGTACCGAGGGCCAGAGCGCTAGCCACTCAGCCATTCAGGCCCCAATTTCTTAGGTGTGGAGGTGATTGTATTCTCAGACACTTGGTGAAACGGGAATCGGTTTCGAGTACCAGTGGTACTATGGATGTTTGTAGTGGTTCGAAATCCACTTTAAACCGGAGGTCAATGTCTACTAAGACGGTAAGAGTTTTGAGCTGACAAAATTACCCCCTAAAAAGAAAACACGTCAAAAGGAAAACATCTCATGTTTCAAAATCTGCCATTACATGAAAAGAAACCTCGTAATCCATCTAGAAAAATAATCTAAAATAATAAAAATAATCCATCTAGAGAAACTTAAATTTGAAAGAATATTTTAGGTGAGGCGGTGTTTAAATTCTCTGGCTCTCAGTGCCACAGGTGACTGTTTTGAGTGCCAGTGGTACCTTAGATGTTTGTAATGATTCAAAATCCACTTTAAACCGGAGGGCCCGTTCTACCATAGCTGTAAATGTGTTGGGCTGACAAAATTACCCCCTAAAAAGAAAACATTTCCTGTTTCGAAATATGCCAGTAGAATTTATAAAGGATATAAAAAGAAACGTAATTCATCTAGAGAATGTAAAAATTTGAAACAGTATTTTAGGTGTATCGGTATTTAAATTAACTGGCGCTCGGTGCCACAGATTTCGGTTTCAAGTCCCATCGGTACCATGGATGTTTGTAGTCGTTAAAAATCCACTTTAAACTGGAGATACTGGTCTACTATGACTGTAAGAGCGTTGAGCTGACAAAACTACAATGCAAAATAAAAACATCTCATGAATCGAAATATGCCAGTAGGCAGACGGCCTTGTAAATTGACAGATCCTGATATTGCTTGTCATAAAACTCGTTGATCATTAAAGACCATGTAAAATAATTTAGATGGGCGAGATGGTTACAAAATTAAAATCATGAATAAGCAAAAACAAGAAGCTGATTTTTTTTTATAATTATCGATGCTTAAAATAAAATAACATGGAAAATCCAGCCTTGATGGAAAAATGCGTAAAAAATTCCAAAGCAGTTTTTTTTTCCCATATTGACATTCTTTAATTAAATAGCATTTCATTGGAGGAAACTCAACTTTTTTTGCAAAACCAAACATTATACATTTGTGTGAATATGGTGTATTGTAGTTATTTTTAAAATTGATTGCATATTCTGAAGAAGGGTTAAAAATATTTATTCTGGAAGTCAATTATTTTAAAACGAAAAAAAGTTGCTCTTACCAATATGACGTAATGAGAATAGATAAACTATGCCTAATTTCAAATAACACAGATATTTAATGTATTCCTGTTTGCGTCTGCTAATTAAATTTTCAGTTTTAAAATTACGAATCAAATAACACCCCCTTTAAAATTACGAATCAAACAACACCCCCTTTAAAATTACGAATCAAACAATACCATCTGAATGGCCGAGAGTCTAGTGCTCTGGCTCTCGGTGCCACAGGTTTCGGGTTCGAGTCCCGGCGATGCCATGGATGTTTGTAGTAGTTCGGAATCCACTTTAAGCTGTAGATGCCGGTCTCCTAAAACTACAAGAGCTTTACGGAGCAGAAGTCAGACTTCTAACTACGGGTGCTCCATCAGAACAGAAGCTGCACCCCTCTTCCCTCCTTCCATGAGGGATTTGACAACAACAGACAATACCGTCTTTCAAATTATGAATCAAACAATGCCATCTTAAAAATTTTAAATAAGAAGAAAATATTGATTTAAAATGCATAAAACTATCGCTCCAATAATCAGGTTTTAATCTATCTCCAAGGTACAATAGTCATATTTTAGGTAAAAGGGTTACGAGGGGAAAATATAAGAATAAAGCCTTGATATTAAGTCGTGGATTTCGAGGAGAAAATAAAATAGAAAGTTAAGTATTTGTAGCTATGTTGTTGTTGTTGTTTGTTGTTTCTTATCCCACTTGGCTGGCCAAGCCCACAAGTCCATATGGACTCATAATTGAAGGGGAAGGAAGCAGCTTCTGTTGTGGGGGAGCACCCGTAGGTAGAAGCCTGACTTTTGCTCCGTGACGCTCTTACAGTCATAGAAGACCGGGACCTACGGCTTAAAGTGGATTTCGAACCACTACAAACATCCATGGCACCGCCGGGATTCGAACCCGAAACCTGTGGCACCCAGCGCTAGACACTCGGCCATTCAGGTCCCAAATTTGCCAACGGCACGCAGTGTTCCCAGGTGGTCTCCCACCCAAGTACTGACCGCGCCCAATGATGCTTGACTTCGGTGATCTAACGAGAACCGGTATATTCAGCATGGTACGGCCGTTGGCATTTGTAGCTATTAAAAAATTAATATAAAACTGCATCATTGCAATTATATTCTGAATACTGCAATTTAAATTTAAAAAAAAAAATGCTGAAATCTGCTCGGCAAATTTCAAATTATTATGCGTGAACATGTGAGAATGGATGAATAAACTCAGGAATATAAATGTGTAATAATGCAAGAGATATATGAAACACTTGATTGGAACTACAAGAATGGTCAAATTCAATAGACACATGAATATAGCAATGTTGAATAGATCAAGAACTTCATGAAGAATGAATTGTTCAAGAATCCTTAAAAGAATATACAAAAGGAAGATAAATGTAGTCGTAAATGAAGGAAATATTTTAAATTCTACAAGAAACGTTATCACATTCACTAGCCAAAATAATATATCAAAGTTTGAATATCTTAGACATAAATGAAGTATTCCAAATACAATAAGAAGCACTCTACAGCTCAATATGCATGGGAAAATGCCTAACGTGATAAATATGAAACTTCAAAAAAAAGCAATTGATCAACGCATTGACATTGAGATGACGAGTACTTATAGACATTGGATATACAAACATTTAAAATCCCAACCCAGAATATGAAAAGTGCTTCTAAACCATACTACAAAACACTTCAAACAAAAGCCAAATTCTCCAGAAGATTTCTGAAGATTAACGCTATTCATGAATCATTTCAAGACTTAGGTGTCCCAAACTACCATTTTTCACCAAAATTTGCAATGAATTTTATCTGCTTGACTATCATTTTCGGATAATGTCCCGGACCCCTAACCAGGACAACATCATGTTCATACATGATATGATTTCATGCTTATTTACTGGTGAAATATTTTAAACAAAAATCGATCATTAGTTCGACAAAAAGAAATATGTTTTTGTATATTAATTTTTTTTTAAAGAACACATTAGCTTCTTAATATTTTTAGTCAATCCAAACCAGGACAACATCATGTTCATACGTGATATGATTCCATGTTTATTTACTGATGCAATATTTTAAACAAACATCAATCATTAGTTCGACAAAAAGAAATATGTTTTGGTATATTAATTATTTTTAAAAGAACACATTAGCTTCTTAATATTTTTAGTCAATCAAAACCAGGACAACATCATGTTCATACGTGATATGATTCCACGTTTATTTACTGATGCAATATTTTAAACAAAAATCAATCATTAGTTCGACAAAAATAAATATGTTTTGGTATATTAATTATTTTTAAAAGAACACATTAGCTTCTTAATATTTTTAGTCAATCCAAACCACGACAACATCATGTTCATACGTGATATGATTCCATGTTTATTTACTGATGCAATATTTTAAACAAACATCAATCATTAGTTCGACAAAAAGGAATATGTTTTGGTATATTAATTATTTTTAAAAGAACACATTAGCTTCTTAATATTTTTAGTCAATCCAAACCAGGACAACATCATGTTAATACGTGATATGATTCCATGCTTATTTACTGGTGAAATATTTTAAACAAAAATCGATCATTAGTTCGACAAAAAGGAATATATTTTTGCATATTAATTTTTTTTAAAAGAACACATTAATTTTTTAATATTTTTAGTCAATCCAAACCAGGATAAAATCCTATTCATACATGATATGATTTCATGTTTATTTACTGATGCAATATTTTAAACAAAATTCGATCATTAGTTCGACAAAAAGGAATATGTCTTTGCATATTAATTTTTTTTAAAAGAACACATTAGCTTCTAAATATTTTTAGTCAATCCAAACCAGGACAAAATCATGTTCATACATGATATGATTTCATGTTTATTTACTGATGCAATATTTTAAACAAAAATCGATCATTAGTTCGACAAAAAGGAATATATTTTTGTAGATTAAATTTTTTTTTTAAAGAACACATTAGCTTCTTAATACTTTTAGTCAATGAAAACTGCTTCTTTAATATTAAATTTACAAATAAAATACAACTATAAGAGAACATGGCTATTGGTTAAAAATATATTTATTACCACATTATAAAATGAAGCATTACAATGTAAACAGCGCAAAAAATGAATTTACGATTTAAAAACACTTTTAAAACAATAAAGAGGAAATCAATTCAATAACATTAGTGTAAAATAACATCAAAGCTTACTTTGAAAATATGGAAGGTCAACAATTATGAAACATTGATAATTATAAATATCTTCAATTCTACCTTTGCAAGCTACAATTTTCAAAACTTTTGTGGAAATCATGACAAGTATAATCAGTAAATGTTTGTAGATTTTCGTTCATATTTATAAAGTCGGATAATTTTATTTAAAATCGTTTTTGCATGAAATGCAATTTTAAAATAATTATTTTAATATTAATTAATATATTTAAATATTTATACAAATTTAAAAACACTTTTAGGTCAACAAAGAGAAAAATACTTCAATAGCGTCAGAGTAAAAGAACATCAAAGCTTATTTTGAAATATGCAAGGCCAGCAATTATGAAACGTTTTGATGATTATAAGTATTTTCAATTATCGTTGCAAGCTTGCTTAACAAAAACTTTTGTGGAAGTCAGGACAAGTACAATAAAAACAGTACCCAAGTAAAAGTTTGTTGATTTTCGTTCATATTTATAAAGTCAGATAATTTAAAAAAGTTTTTTGCATGAAATAGTAATTTTAAAATAATTGTTCCTTACCGATATAAAAACATTTAACGCAGCTGTTACTATAAAGCAACTATTATTGAAGGCACAGTTGGCGTAACTGACATTTTATCAGTTTGTCATGGAGAAGAATTCCTGCTTTTTCCACTTTTAACAACAAATCATCTATGTAAAGCTCGTCGTGTAGAAGCTTCCATATTAAAGTATGAATTTCATATTCATATAATAGTTTTTTGAAGTTCCGCACATAAATGAGAGAATCTTCTATCATTTTTCGAAATTCTTGTACATAACGGTATAATGTTCTAATCACATCCAGTTTTGTTTCACAAATAGTAGACACTTTAAAAATATCACTGTAAAGGCATTTTTCAGTACATTTTTCTACATAAAAGTGAAGTAGTGACATTTTTGTAATTTCGTTTGACATTTTTTTATAATGCTTGTTCAGCGTGTCGTAGGCAGGGTTTTTGGATTCTACCTTTTCAACTAGTTCCCTATCAAAGTTCATTCTCTTAATAGAATGGCATCAAATATACAGATCGTGGTGGAAAAAAAGCACGAGTTTTTTTTTTATCTGCAACTATGTGTTTTATGTTGATGATGCTTAAAATATAAGTTCTCGCTGATTGGTTGATTTACCTTGATTTAACTGTGGCTTTATGAAAAAGAAAAAATTTTTTTTTGTTCTAATGCAGCTGGCAAACACTTAGACAGCTTGGTCTTGGATGCCTTAAGGCAAGCGCTGCACAGACGTTACTCACTTTGCGTTACCCAGGGGGCGCGTGTAACTTGAAGGTAAGCCACGGACGCGGAGTAACAATGCCCCCGCAACGCTCTACGATCCTGTTAGACCACGACCTACGGTTTAAAGTGGATTCCGAATCACTACAAACATCCATGGCACCGCCGGGACTCGAACCCGAAACTTGTGGTACCGAGCGCCAGAGCGCTAGCCATTCGGCCATTCAGGCCCCTTATGAAAAAAAGAATATTATAAAATTCTTATATTAACAGAAAAAATTAATTGGATTAACAAAGATTTTGAATTTCAGAGTGGAAAAAAAATATGCCATGTTTATTCTACTATCTGGAAGCAATATTTTGAACACAAATAGACTTTTAATTCGATGAGCATATGAATATTTTTGTTGTTGTGATTAATCCTCAGTGTCCTGCAGAGCGGGACGGACAACCCATGAGTAATTTACTCATTAATGGAAGGAAAGGGGGCAGCTTCTGTTGTGATGGAGCACCCGTAGGTAGAAGTCTAACTTGGCTCCGTAATGCCCTTTACAGTCAAATGAGACCGTTACATACTGCTTAAAGTGTATTCCGAACCACTACAAACATACATGGCACCGCCGGGACTCGAACCCGAAACCTGTGGCACCGAGCGCCAGAGCGCTAGACACTCGGCTATTCAGGCCCACATATGAATGTATTTTAGTAGATAAAGATTTTCAAAAGCACACTAATATTTATACATCACTAGATAATTTTACTTAATCAAAACTGTTTATTTGAATTTTTATCTTTTAATTTTATTTTAAAATTATCTCTTAACGGAAATACGTGATTGTTCGTTAAAATATATTTAGTAACACATTATAAAGTGAAGAATTCGAAAAAAAAAATTAATATCGTACGGCAAATAAAGTGTATATTTCAGTATGCCAGTCTAATGTTGCATCAAGATTTCAAGGCCAACAATTATGGAAACATTTTATAATTATTAGCATTTCATTTTCATTTATTGCAAGTCTCATAGAACACGCGTTCCTTGTTTTACTCTGTGATTGCATATATTTGACAGGAAATAATTACATA
>BPLQ01003951.1:201021-272840 GCA_021605075.1 Caerostris darwini | reverse complement strand
TATTCAACTTTCTTCTGCCTTATCATTTGCTATAGATGAGTCTTGCGACATAAAAGACAAGGCACAAGTTGCCCTTTTTGTCAGGTATATGTCTTCCCAAGGTCCATAAGAAGAACTTCTAGGATTGCTACCGCTCTCGGGACAAACTAGAGGAGAAGATATAGCGAATGCCGTGCAAAAATGCCTTGAAGACAATAAGATCGATTTAAATAAAATCGTTTCAATAGCAACTGATGGAGCCGGAAGTATGACAGGAAAAAATAAAGGGGCAACAACAATTTTTCAGAGCAAAATAAACCACGAAATTCTTATATGCACTTATGTTTCACTGCATAACATTCTTCCGTTCACTGCATAACGTTCTTCTCTCCAAGAAGCGCTTTGTGCCCAAACATTTCCGGCCGAAATAGTTGATGTCATCAATTTTGTAGTCAAGATTGTTAACAGCATCTTGTCAAAAGCACTCTACCATCGTCAGCTTAAAGACTTCTTAAACGAAATGGAGACTTAGTATACCGACCTCCTTCTTCACAATAAAGTGCGATGGCTTCCAAAGGTAAGGTATTGAAACGTTTTGCTTTGTGCTTGAATGAAATAAATACATTCCTAAATGAAAAACGTATTAATTACCCTGAATTAGAGAACGACAAATGGTTGCAAAAATTTTACTTTATGGTGGATATCACAGCGAAATTAAATGAGCTGAATCTGAAACTGCAAGGAAAGGGAAACTCAGCCTAATTTTTGGTAAAAGAATTGGTTTGTTTTGAAGAAAAATTAATTCTTTTTTGCAGAAGATATTCAGAGCGGTAAATCGCTTCATTTTCAATTTCTAAAACAATGTCGCAATAAAACTAGTGCAACTGTTGACACGAGGTACTTCAGCACAGTTATAAAAAAAATTAAAGATGAATTTGCTGACAGATTTGAGCAATTCAAAACCAACAAAACCACCCTAGCATTCATAGTAAATCCTCTCAACACAAATAGTAACGAAATCCACATTGAGCCATTTGGAATTTATACTGGATCTCTAGAAATGCAATTGATCGATTTAAAAAGTAAAGCTTTGTGAAGTGGAAAATTTACAGAGTTGAAAAGCAAGTTGGAAGAGTTGGAGGTCCAGAAATGTATGTATGTAACGCAACAAAAGTGGACCGAAATGCCGCAAGTTGAGGCACTTATATTCGACGCATGGAATAGTCTTCCAGATTGCTACAATGAGGTGAAGAAGTTGGCATTTAGAGTGCTGACTATCTTCGGATCGACATATTCGTGCGAGCAAGCGTTCTCTTGCATGAATATAATTAAAAGTAAAGTAAGAAGCCAACTAACAAATGAAAATTTAGAGTCGTGTTTGAAACTTAAAGCAACAAGTTATGAGCCAAATTTATCCAAACTTTCTAAAACCATGCAAAGCCAATGCTTCCATTGAATTTGTTTGCTCAATTGTTTGTTATTGAAGTACAAGTCAGTGTTGTAAGTAAATGTTTAATTGTTTTAATTTTTTACTTAAATAATAAGTATTTATCTAATAATGAATAAATAGAATGATATAATGAATAAATAGATATTTTTTCTTATGAGTAAATAGATTAGTTTTTTTTTATCAAAAAACTTTATTTATGCGAGTACTAACAGGTGGGCTAGTATTATTAAATCGGGGCTACTAGTATTAAATCCATATAATTTTTAGTTAGCCCTAACCTTCAAAAGACACGTGTATAAATTTGACAGCTGTTGCAATATTAGTATGTGAGTTATAGCATTTTTAGTGAATCAACTTTTGTTAGTTTGAAAAAATGGATAAAAAGGAATTTCGTGTGTTAATAAAGCATTGCTTTTTGGCGAAAAAAAAAATACTATTGAAGTCAAGGCTGGGCTTGATAAACATTATTCGGACTTTGCACCAGGAAAATCAACCGTAGAGAAGTGGTTTGCTAAATTTACACGAGGCGAAATGAGCACCGAGGACGATGCACGCAGTGGACGCCCCAAAGAGGCTGTTACCGACAAAAACATCAAAAAAGTCCACAAAACAATTTCTGATAACTGTAAAGTGAAGTTGATTGAAATAGCTGAGACCCTAAAGATATCGAAGGAACGTGTTGGACATATCGTGAATGAATATTTGGATATGCGAAAGCTCTGTTCAAAGTGGGTGCCGCGCGAGCTCACAATCGACCAAAAATAACAACCAATTGATGATTCTAAGCAGTGTCTGGAGCTGTTCAATCGTAATAAATCCGAATTTTTGCGTCGATATGTGACAATGGATGAAACATGGCTCCATCATTTCACACCGGAGTCCAATCGACAGTCAGCCGAGTGGACTGCACGTGATGAACACTAAAAATGCTATAACCTCACTAAAAATGCTATAACTCACATACTAATAGTGCGACAGATGTCAAATTTATACACGTGTCTTTTGAAGGTTAGGGCTAATTAAAAGTCATATGGATTTAATACTAGTAGCGCCATCTATGTGTCAGCCTACGAACTTTTCAACCCACCTGTTATTTATTGTTGGCAAGAAAAAATGTTGTGGCTCTTTAAAAACTGAAATTTTCTAAATTACCATTTTTGGCTCTTCCGATTCAAAAGGTTGCCGACCCCTGGTCTAGGGGGGACCACGACTTTCAACCCTCTTTGAAATTTCAGATACCTGTTCAATTTAAAACCATTTCGGTTAGAACGTCCGAAATTCCAACTAGAGTGGAAAGCGTTTAGGTCGCCAGCTAAGATCACATTGGGTCCAGATTTCAAAATAGTATCGATGTCCTCCACCGGGTATCCGCCTGGGTTTGTAGGTGCGACGTAAGTCGAAGCGATGATAATGGGTGGAAAATCATTAAGATGAATTTGAATCATGGCTACCTCGGCGCAATTAAGGCGCGGAGCAGGTAGTTCACGGTGCCGGATACTACTTTTCACATAAATGCAGGTGCCTCCGCTTACAGCCGAATTTTGGGTGACTCTATCAAAACGATAGAATCGATAATTGGCGATCAGTGGGGTCTCTCTAGGTCTTAACTTAGTTTCCTGGTCCAAAAGAACATCAAGGTTATACTCTAAAATAAATTTTCTTACCTTGTGTTGTGTTAAAAAATAAATATTCAAAGCAAGCAAATAATTTATAGCATTCGAGGTGTGGGTAAAAAACCGTAAAAATATTCTTGTTTTTGCAAGAATGTAAAAAACTTGTTAAAAAAATTGTTTTACTTACAAAAAGTAACAAATAATGATAACGTTGTTTGTGTTTAACAATAAAACAAGTAACATATATATAAAAAAAAAATTTTAAAGTCAATTCCTACTTTTTTTTCACTGTATTGCAAAGAGTCCTTTGTAAACAATTTTCATTCATTTTTTTAAGTTTATCGGGCGCCATCTATTGGTAGATCTATGCAACTTAAATCTAAAAAAAACCTAAAATTAATGAATTAAATTTAATTACTGAATTAATATTTGAAAAAATTGTATTAACATCCAGTGTCATCCACTACAAGTTCAAAAAAAAAATGTATTTGAACTTGAGTGGATGAATAAAAAGTATTTTATTAGCGATTGAAAATTTGAACAAGATATATATAGGGAGAGTGTGAGCTAATGGAAGGAAGTGAATAAATTTTTATAATGGATCGTAAACAATTGATTTTATAGAGATAAAAAATATATTTTTTATTTTAAGATGATTAAAATAATAAAAATTATGGCATTCAAATAAAAAATAAGTTTCTTTATGTTTTTTTTTTTTTTTTTCTATATTACTATTAATTTGTATAAATTAATTTTTTCTAATTTTATGCATATTTTTTTACTTTAAATTACACATTGTGACAAATGAGCAACGAACAGTCTCAAGCATAGTATACTTTTTTTTTCTTTTTCAGTGAATAAGCTAATAATTAGATTTATTTCAAAAACCAAATTGGGGGAATCACCAATATACTGCAATTTGATTGGAGGCTTCTCTCTAGCAGTACTTTTGCTCGCTAAAGTCTATTTGTATAAACAAGTAATATAAAAAAAATAAAAAAATTTTAAGTCAATTCCTACTTTGTTTCACTATATTTCAGAAAAGTCCTTTACAAATAAAGTTGAAATTTTCCTCTTACATCTGACGCCATCTATCATTAGATACATGTAACTTAAATCTAGAAAAAACTAAAATTAATGAATTTACTTTAACTAATGAATTAATATTTGAAAAAATTGTATTAAGATCAAGTGTCATGCGCTACAAGTTCAAAAGTATTTATTTGAACTTGAGTGGATGAATAAAATGTATTTTATGAACGATTGAAAATGTGAACAAGATGTATATAGGGAGAGTGTGAACTAATAGTAGGAATTTAATGATGATTTCAAAATGTTCAAATTGTGTACTAAAATTTTATTGGAATTTTTTTTTCTGTGTGAATTTTGAATTTCTAGATTTCGTTAATAGTATATACAAATCTATTCTAGAATTTTATAGGAATATTTTTTTTTCTTTGTGTATTTCAAATTTCTAGGTTTCGTTAATAAGATATACAAATCTATTCATGGCTTGTTCTATTTATTTTTCTACTAAATTATCTTGACCTTTAATTGTGCAAAATCCTTGTCTAAAACTCGAATAACTTTTATTTTCATGTTGGAACAAGTTTACACTTTTTACTTTTAACATTGTGTGAGGAATTTGAATGTGATTTAAAAGAAGAACATCAAACCAATATCATCAAGGTTTTTATATTTGAAACAGTAATTTTGAATACTAACTGCTACTTTCATGCCACTGTTTGTGTTTTGCATTTGCTGCTCTTGAACATTTTTTAGGCTGTGAGTGCGGATTATAGAGCATCTTTTGGAGGCAGACTTCATACTTGAGCTGATTTAGAGTGTGTTGACAAATATTCCTTTTGTTTTGGGCTTCGTAAGTTAAAATTTTTGATTTTTTAAAAATTTTAGTTGGATTTCTTTCTGGGTAAGTTACCGGTAATTATTAGTTAGTTTTTTCGCAATTTGTTCAGGGTAGTTGTTATGTTTTAAAGTGAGGAGGGAGGGCCCAATTCTCTAAGTGGGCGTACTTAGAGTTTTGATATGGCAGAAAAAAATAGTCATTCTAATATCATGGATTTTTCCTCTGAAATAGACCTCAATCTTATTTCTTCTAGAGATATTATGTCCAAATTGCATTTGGCATACGAAAATGGAGCGCACTCGTTTGTTATCGTATTTGAGGTGACAAATGGCTCAATTCCAAAGGTACACCCCAAAGTCTTAAAAGAAAACATTTCCTCTAAAATAACCACTTTAAAACATATTTCATGCGAATCACTCGTCAGAATAAACTTTTTTCCACCTCTCACTACGATACAACTAAAGAATTAGTAAATATTAAGGCCATATTCGGAGTTCCGGTTAAAGTAGCGCTTTATCCAGAAAAAATCTCCACCCGTTTCCTACTGCACAATATTCCGACAGACATTTCACTTTCTGAACTTGCTTTAGAATTAGAAGAAGAAAATAGGGTCTCTGTCATAGAGCTCAAAAGATTTACAGGTAAACGAGCAACATTGACTTTCCCCACTCCGGTTTTGGTTACTATTTTGGGTACGATATTACCTGAACACATAAGACTGTGGATTACTCAGCAAAAAATTCCTTTATTTGTCGATAGACCCCGTCAATGTCGTAATTGCCACTTGCATTCTCATTTTACTTCAAATTGTAAAAAACCTCTTGCTTGTGAATTCTGCAGGTCTAATCATCATGTTGATCATCTGAGCAAATTCCCAAATGTATAAATTGCAGTGAAACACATAAGGCCACAGACATTAATTGTCCTAGTCGTAAAGCCGAAGAAAAATGTTTGAGGTTTAAAAAACTTCCATCTAACTTCTCAGCGTTACTTGCAATTGCAGCGTTTTATTGCAACCTCTCCAATTCAGATTGGCTTCAGGAATCATAAAATTTCCTTCTCCGTGTTTAATTTAATGTTAGAACTAAAACCTTGACAGATTTCTATCCGTAATTTGATGTCTAATTTGTCAACTAACATTCCTCATCCTTTTGTTCCTAATTCTTTTCGCAGACAAATGCACGATTTCTCACGATTAATTAATTTTAAGCAACTTCATTTTATGCTAATGTTTTAATCAAATTAAGATGTGGAGGTATTGTGGTTCTTAAAAACACCTAGGAACTCCGTAACCGGTACGCCCGTTGCCCCTGGGATGGAAGTTACATCAAGACTTATTTCTTCCAGATACGTATGGCCTAGCATGAAACGTCAAATCAAATGTTGGATATGATGTTGTAGGTCGTGTCCACGTTCGAAAATATAGAGGCCCGTTAAAACGTCACGAGGCTTGTTCTTCCTGCCAGATGCTGGTTTTGCGCAAATTCTCATCGATAGAGTGGGCCCATTACCTCCATCTAATGGTTACAATTATCTATTGACAATAATCGACCGATTCTCCAGAGGGCCAGAAATTATACCCATTCCTGAAATTCGTACGAAAACATTATGTAGTGCTATATTTAACCCTTTGCACTCGAGGGCTCCGGAGTGGAGCCATTTAAATTATTTCATTATTAAATTATTTATTATTTTCCTAAGATCATATTCACATGTAAGTTTGAAATATGCATTAAAAGAAACGAATTATTTATAGTGTTATTTGCATTGTCTCCGTAGCGGAGCCCTCGAGCTTGAAGACAAATTTTAAATGACTCCGCTCCGGGGCCCTAGAGTGCAAAGGGCTAATACTTGATATTCTCATTTTGGATGTCCCTCTATCATAATCAGAGGCAGAGGTTTCCAAATTAGATCAGCTATATGTGCTGAGTCTACATGCATGTTGGGCACACAGAAAATTCAAACCACTGCATAATATCCAATTTCAAATGATATTATTAACGAACGTTTTACCGCTATTTGAAGGCATCATTCAAAGTTCATGAAAATCTAAGTTGAATAAAGAAGTCGAGTGCCTGAATGTGAAGCGTTCGTCTACTCAACGGTAAGTGATGGAACTAGGAAAGAGAAGTCAGGATGAAGAGATAACAGTAATCCTATAAATTGGGAAAAAAAAAGAGAAAAAACAAAATGTAAAACATTTGGGATGAACATGTAGCATTAAATTTGTGATCAGTAAAGAGCTCAGAGCAATAGCAAAAAGCAGAAAAATACGTCTGCAAAAAACAGAAAATATAATCAGGGCCAGATTTAGATGAAAAGAGGCCCTAGGCTATTTCACTTATGAGGTCCTTTCACCTCCCATTTTTAAGTTTGTAAATTACTTATATGTTTGTTTATTATTCATATGTGTAGAATTTCTCCTTATTTTTGATTTAGTGTTTACTGTTTTTAGAATAGTGTAATTCTAATTTTGCTAACAATTTGAATGTAGGCCCCTCTTGATCTTGAGGCACTAGGCTGAAACTTAGTTAGCCTATAGGGAAATCCAGCCCTGAATATAATTCAACAAAAGAAAATATAAACTCATGTTTGTGAAAATTGCAACACCATGAAGGAATCGTCATAATTGAATGAAATTTAATACACAGTTGAGTGGTAGTGGTACAAATAAATGATTAAATGTTCAAAGCAAACAAACAATAACAAGAGATCGGAATCAGTGTTTTGTGTAGCCACCATGCGCCGCGATAAGTGCTGCTACACGACGTGGCATGGAGTCAAACAAATTTTGAATGTCTGCCTGAGGAAGAGCATTCCATATTGTTTGTATGAGCACCCAAAGTTCGTTTGCAGAAGCAACAGGACGGGGATCACGAGCGAGACGCCGAACAACGAAATCCCACACATGTTCAATCGGTGACATATCCGGGGAATACGCAGGCCAAGGTAGAAGCTGTACCTGCCGCGTTGCAAAGAAGGATTGAACAGTCCTAGCTATATGAGGGCGGGCATTGTCCTGTTGAAATACAGCGCCTGGTAAGCTTTGAAGGAAGGGAACAGCTTGGGGCTGTAGAACTTCACTGATGTACCGGTTGCTGTTCAGATTGCCCACAATTCTTAGCAATTGAGATCTTCCATGATATGCTATGGCACCCCAGACCATAACTCCGGGTGTTCGTCCACTGTGGCGTTCGATAATGCACTCCGGAAGGTGGTGTTTAATAAAATGAATGAGAATTAATATTGGAAGTTATTGAACACGAGTAGAAAAAATAAGTGAACAGGAAATCATGGTGGTTTAAGGCTTCGATTTCATTTAGAAGTAGAGTAAGGATACTTATATTTTCCATTGAATTGCATAAAAATAGTTTGTGCCTTGGTTTTCGTGGGTAGCAATAGTATTGAAGAAATTTCTAGAAAGTTCGTATTATAATTGTCAATAGAATCAATACTTAAATCTTGATGGATTGTAGAGTTGCGGACAAACCACCCTAGCACCAGTGATGATACGAAGAAGTTTGCTTTGAATAATTTGTAGGGTTTTTTTTTTCTTTTTCTTAAATTAGATTTTACAGCTAGACCCCAGATTGAGGCAGCCTAAGTACTTGTTTGTAGAGAAGAATTTTGTTTGCCAAAATTAATTTAGAATATTTATTAATGAGTGTCAGAATGACATAAAATTTGTTCCAACATTTTTTTTAATATGATGTCGAAACGTTAATTTATTGTTTATGTTCATATATAATTAATTTGTGTATATAACTGGCAATTTATAATGAGTTAAATTCCAGCATGTCAGTCAAAGTTTTTTTATCTTTTTCCTTTGGATTGTTTATCCACTATGATCTATATTCATAATTTCTTTTATTAAATTACACCTGTTAAATTGTTTCTCTGCTTGATTACGATATTGAAAATTCTAAAAATGCAAAACGCCCGCGAACTGCACTGTAAATTAATACTGCGTCCTGATTTTGACTTGTTTATTGTCCACCAGCTAGTCTGTATTTAGAAAACCATTCAAGCGCTGACCTTGTATTTTGTTCCACTGCAGACTGCCCACGCCAAACTGGTTTTCGCATCCATTTCGCCTAACTTAGCAATTTTTCATTTCGCGTTTTTCTTTATTACCATTATTATTATTATTACCTTTATATTTTATATTTTCTTTACTAACATTATTTTTTATGTTAATCCATTTTTGTATCATAATGTCTTGCTTTTTCTTTTTTAAATCTATTTGAGTAAACTTCCTAATAGTCTTTACCGTTCTTTTATCGCAAAGCATTTCTTCGTCGTCTTTGTACAGAAACAAGATAAAAGCTAGCGGCTGTTTGCGCAGCCATGTTGCTTCGCAACATACAAAATTGGAAATTGTTCCTCTGCTATCAACAATGACATTCATACTTAAGTAGTCTAAATTATTTTTTAAAAAGCAGAATTTTGTTTTCGAATATTTTGGCAGAAATTTCTAAAGCTTCTAGAAATTCTTAAAAATCGTGTGAAGATCTTTTATAGGTTATTCCATTTAACAATTGCTTCTTCAGTATTCAAATTGTCAAATAATAAAACATGTATGAAAATTGTCCCCACAGTACCAAAGCTGAAGCTTCTCCTGATTGGGATAATTTTCCAAACCGTGAGGTATATTTCTTTGTCGATGCAAAAGAGGAATTGATGAGTGGGATTTCGAGAAGATTCGAGCGTTTTTGTCGCTACAAACATCCATGCTTCCGACACCGGAGACGCGCTGACGGTGATGTCCAAAAAACTCATCGTGTTGTGCAAGATAATGGATAGTTTTAAAACGGAAAAATCAGCACCAAAATGAAATATGGAAGAAATCATGAAATATATGTCAATACTAGTGATCAAAACGATGCAAAACACAAAAAGGGAAAGTGTGTCGTCGATAAAATAAAATAATCGTTTAATCGACAACATGTTTCCTAAAATCTTATCGTTATTTATCCCAGAATAATTATCGGTTCTCTTTGGAATGTTTAGAATAACGCTTTTCATTTCGCAACACACGAGAGTTTAAAAAGCAGGAAATATTGTCAGTGGTAAATCTTTGATTCCATTAAAAATAATTGAAAAAGTTATATTCTAAAAATTTACAAGCATTCTGCTTTGATTCTCAGCATTGAAGAATACTTCATATATATATATATATATTTTCTTTCTAATGCAGCTGGCAAACACTTAGACAGCTTGGTCTTGGATGCCTTAAGGCAAGCGCTGCACAGACGTTACTCACTTTGCATTACCCAGGGGGCGCGTGCCACTTGAAGATAAGCCACGGACGCGGAGTAACAATGCCCCCGCAACGCTCTACGATCCTATTAGGACCGGGACCTACTTTTTTAAGTGGATTCCAAACCACTCCAAACAACCATGGCACCGCCGGGACTCGAACCCGAAACCTGTGGACCGAAAACCTAAACCTGTCGAAAAACCTAACCGAAAAAAAACAAAACGAGAACCTGTGACCGAAAACGAGTTCCAGCCACTCGACCATTCAGGCCCCTTACTTTAAACATTCACCCTTGACAAAAGGTTTCTGTTTGATTCAATATTCCCACAGAGGAATGTAAACAAACATTTATAATTTATGTGTGGAAGTTTCGTAACGTATTTAATATTTTAGAGTGTTCATCTTCATTCCGTGTGTAGGCGCGAACATGAATTTTAGTGAAAAAGGATATTTTGTTTCTCATTTTACAAATACCACTCAATTTTCTAACTAAATATAAATGAATGAATTCAATTTGCGTATTCTATGAATTCAGAATTTTTTGTTCATAGTGAGATTTCTCAAAGTCTATCTTAATTCGTAGGTAGATAACGAAAAAAAAAGAGAATTGGTTTATTATCCAGGGGGCGCGTGTAACTTGAAGATAAGCCACGGACGTGGAGTAGCAATGCCCCTGCAACGCTCTACCATCATATGAGACCGGGACCTACAGTTTAAAGTGGATTCCGAACCACTACAAACATCCATGGCACCGCCCGGACTCGAATCCGAAACCTGTGGTACCGAGCGCTAGCCACTCGATCATTCAGGCCCTACTTCTATATATTAAGTGGATAAATCGCACTATAAGTAATCGTGAGAATTAAATGCAGAGCTCAATATATAAACCAACTGTATATCAGCAAACCATAATCGTGACTCTTTCCTCCTTTAAATGAATTTAACATGTAGGCAATTTTTCTCATTTTATTCCACGCTACTCCAAGTTGGCATCGAAACAGAAATAGAATTGACAAACCCAGAACTAGAGCAATTTTAAAAGCAGAAACATGGATGCATTTAGAATCTACATAACATCTCGTGTAAGCATAAAAACATAGAACCACTGCGTTAAAAAGTATGTTTAAAAACATCGTGCAGTTTCTTAACTTATTATGGTTGCTTTTGGGAAGTCTTATGATGAAACTCAACTGAAAAAGTAGAAAAATAGTTTTATAGAAAACATTCATTTTCATTTTTTAAATCTTCAAAATGGAACGAGATATTTTTTAGCAGAATGTAACTTTGCTTATGAATTACGAAAATTCAAATCAACGTCAATTCAAATGTCCTTATTGCAGAAAACAATTATTCAGAATTGCAATTCATGATTTTATTAATTATAATCCAGTTTTCAACAATTATCCCGCCAGCATTACTCCACTTCAGACATTATCCATGTGAAATAATAAAAACTGAACGTAAATCCAAAAGAAGTATTGCTCCATTTAAATCAATAAAACCCGTTTTTGATTGATGTTGGAGAAATACTAAATATGTAAATTAATATTTTATTGATTTTTGTACAATTGATACAAAAAAAATTGATTCAAAAGCACTGTAGCATTTAGAAGGCTAAATTTATATATATTTTTTATCCATAATTCAGTTTTTAAAGACTTTCAATCTTTTTGATAGTGTTTTTATTTTCTTATATATCTCTTTACTAATTTTTTATCTCTGTACTAATATAGCTAAAAAGTTTTTTCAATAAAATTTTGAAGTCTTAATGCCCTTTCAATAACATAAAATTACAATAGTCTTACATCCAATTCATCAAACGTCGGAAAAACATTTTTTATTCAAAAAATTTTAACAATGGATTTTCATATCCTAGAATTTAACAATACTATAATTTGGATGCTACTTTTTAAAATGAGTTCCTCTTTGACTGTGTTAGATTTATTTTTAATCTTCTTTTATAATAATTGTTATTATCCTTATACTGCAATCAAGATGAATTATATATTTGTTTATGTTGGATAGTGACAACATTTATTTATTTTCCTTAAGAAATTCTAGTTAATTCTAAACAAACGTTATTTTATCCTCACTGAAATTCTATTAATACTATAGTTTATGTAGATTTACACCGGTTCCAACAGATTCATCCCGGTCGAACCTACAGTTTTGTTAGACTTCTCTACCAGTCTAACAATGTCTGTACTTTTGCAGTGGGTGTCTAGGGGATTTGACAGACACAACGCAGTAACGGGACGTCACTTTAAATAAAGCCATTTAATGATATATTTTACAATGATATTTACATTAACAATTAATTAAGGGATAAGCATGTTCTCTCGCTGCTTGACGCAGCCTGCCCCAATCGCTCCTGCCAGCGTTCTCTTTTTCTCCATCTTCATCTACGGGGTCCTGTCCCCTTCTCGTGGGGTCAGAGTTCAAAGTTGAATACTCCCTCACGTTGTAACCAGGCTCTGTCAAAGACAAGCAATCGTAATGTGTCGCCGCCTGCTGATTACCACACAAGCAAATTCTACATTTATAATATAATAAGTATGTTGCTTAAGAATATCCTGAAAATTCCTAACGAACAGGATAACTTCTGGATCAAATTCCAGAGCAATAACTTGTCAAAGGGAAACTAATGCTTTGTTGTTGTCATTATTTAAAATAATATTATTAAAGTTAGATCAAGTCAAAAGTCTTCACGATAGCTGCCGCTAGCAACGGCGCCGCTTCACTATACAGGACTTCTCTTAAGGCCTCGATTGCCACCTATTGTCGCACTAACAGCACTCACACATGTTCTCTTTCACAAGCGGACTGTATCACACTCACACAATAAGTAATCACAATGTAAACTTAACAACGATTTATTTACATGACAGTCACAGCCACTCGCAGCCGTGCTGTTCTCTCTTGCCACTCTGGCGTTACACTGATCAGACTCACACTTATGCGCTCGCAGGCGCATGCGTACACACACTTTTTTCGCCGCTAGGGGTATCCTTGCGCGTTGGCGCGAACACCACTCTACCCAATTGCAAAACACGGGGAGTGAGTGCTGGGCACTCTAGAATGTGCTTAGGTGTTAGGAAAGCGTTGGGGCAATTTCTGCAGGGGAATGTATTCCCTGGTCTTGTCTGGGAGAATCTTCATCCCTCTGTAATGATTAGTTCTGAGTCTGCCAATAACTGATGTCGACTTCCTAGGGCAGTTGAAGTCCGTGATGAGTGGCTTCTTAAAGTTATGAAGAATTAGTCGGCTTTTGGCAACTGCAAAATAATGCTTTCTTATATGTATTAGAACAGAGGTGTCAAACTCCAATGATGTTGCAGACTACTTTAGAAATGCATTATGGCTCCGCGAACCGCATATAAAATTAAATAACTCTATATTAGATTTAGACCCACTATAAACATTTTTGGGAGTGAAAAATTGAAACATGATGAGTTATTATTATTTTGCCTACTATTATTCTTACAAATAAAATATAATAATAATGACAAACATAGATAATATAATACGTAAGAATTACCTTAAAAAGACATCCCCCTTTACCAAGGACACATAATGTTTTAAATGATATTTGTCCTTGCAAAATTTGATATTGATTATATTTTGTGTATCATTGTTATAGTTAAAATGCCCTTTAATTTTACTTGATAAATAAAGTAAAATGTGAGTGAATTAAAATGATCTGATCGCAATTTTAAATAGACAACCCTCCAATGATATTGTCATTGACTTGCGGAGGGTACTTGCCTAATTCTCCCACTGGCCAAAACACAATGATGGATTTCTATTCAAAATCATAAAATATGTGAGCGGAACTGACAAGCTTGTCCACCCTGAGTTTTTCTGTTACAAGGAAGAAAAAAAAAAAAAGAAATTCGGGAATACTTAACTTCATATAATAATAATCATAATTTTCATATACTAAAATATTTAAGTTTGTATTAAATGTATGATTGTAACCATTTTATTAACAAAAACAAATAATATATATAAAAAAAAAATTAAAGTCAATTCCTACTTTTTATTCACTCTATTGCAGAAAGTCCTTTATAAATAATTTTCATTCATTTTTTTAAGTTTATCGGGCGCCATCTATTGGTAGATACATGCAACTTAAATCTAAAAAAAAACCTAAAACTAATTAATTAAATTTAATTAATGAATTAATATTTGAAAAAACTGTATTAACATCAAGTGTCATCCACTACAAGTTAAAAAAAAAAATGTATTTGAACTTGAGTGGATGAATAGAAAGTATTTTATGAACGATTGAAAATGTGAACAAGATATATATAGGGAGAGTGTGAGCTAATAGAAGGAATTGAATGAAACATCATTTGCATAATAATTATTAAAAAAGTGGTGATTTACAGTTAGTCAAGCAGACACTGCATAAAAAAGTGATCCATATTTTATGCATTTTTGTGAATACCGAACATGTGATGTTTTTTTTTTTTTTTAAATCTTCCGTTAGGAACAATCAATAAAAATTATGCTTAACTCCCACCTTACATTCATCTAAGTTAAACTAAATATGTATAAAATGATAAATTCATTTCGACAAAATAAAAAATAAATAGAATAAAAATTACACAAATAAATAAATTTGAGATTATAAATACCAAATATGAAATAGAAAATAAAGCTATGAAAATATATAATAGCGAAAAAATTAGTTATATAATTTAATTATTATCAGTTATCAGTTATAATCCACATTCCTGTTGGCGTAATTTGAAAACGAGTACCGCCAAATAATCATATTTTTAAACCTTGTTTATTCAAATTTTAATTAAAAATAAATGTCACAAATAGGTATAAAATATGTTCCTCAACTTCCATACTTAAAAACCGCATAAATAAAAATACTACTCAATGTATAAAAAATAATAACTTTATTTCTGAACAAATCCTTCCCAGTTTAGACAGTAGAAGATGCACACTGTTGTCTGCATTCATATCGATACAAAAATTTGATGCTTTTATAGATTTAACTATATTTTTTTATTTATAAGAAAAATATATTGAATGAGGCACATTTTACTAATAAAGAGTAAAATGTCACTATAAATAGAAGGATCTCTTCTTTAGTATAATTATAAAAACACAAAGGATAATATATGAACATTTAGTATTTCTGTCTGTCGTGAAACTGCGAGTCTTTTTACAAAACACTGATTTGCAGAAAGAATACAAGATTTTTTATTTCGTATGAATTTTCATATGACGTGATAAATTTGCTTTGATGGAAAATCCTTTTTGGCATACTTCACATACATGCGGTTTTTCTTTGGTGTGTGTAAACAAATGGCGTGTTAAATGACTTTTTAGAGAAAAACCCTTTTCACAAATTTCACACACATGAGGCTTTTCTTCGGTATGAGTTCTCAAATGCTCCCTTAAATGTGATTTTTGAGTAAATGCTTTTTCACAAAAAAAGCATTTGTAAGGCTTTTTTGTTGTATGCGTAAGCATATGCTTTTGCAAACAACTACTTTGTACAAAAGCTTTGTTGCATACTTCACATGCATAATCTTTTACTCCTCCATGAATTAGTAAATGCCGTTTTAAGTTACTTTTTTTAAGAAATCTTTTATTGCAAAAGTCACACATATGAGGCTTCGTTCCTGAATGGCAAAGCGAATGTTTTTTCAAAATCCATTTCTGAACAAATCGTTTTCCACAATCACCACACATAAAAGAATTTTCTTCTGCAGTCGATCCAGCAGTTTGAGCCATTTCTTAGTGCGTTTGTTACAATACTTAGCTTCACGGACAAAAAAAAATTTTTTTCAACTTCTACAATGCGAAAAAAACGCAATTTTTTACATCAGTCTATATAATTTGCTTTAAATGCATTCATGTAAATCTTCTTTCTGATATTAAAATTTCTTCATTTTATTTCTTTATATTACTGTTAAAGTGCCAGCAAATAAAAATAATGTCAGGTCTCCTCTATTAATCAATCTAAACAGAATGAAATTCTGCCAATTTGATTTGTTGTGATTATTTTGTGAAATTAATAATTCTATTTAAAATATCTGAAGAAGCTTTGCGGTATTGAATTTTCATGGCCTTATGTTCAACACGACTTGCAGAAATGTGTTAGTTACTAAAGTAAGAGGATGTCCTTTAATTCGCAATGTCCTTCTTTCAAGTGAAAGTCATCTTTCCAACTGAGATTACCTGTAAAAATGAATAAAAGATAAGTATTTATTTTTGCAAATGTGTGCTTGTTATTTAGAGTCGAAATTAGCCAAGATTCAACAGGTATTCAAAAAGAAAATTTGTTCAAAGGTTGTAAAATTTCCTATGTTAACATATTTTAAGATTTATTTGTTGTTCGTGTAAAGAAATAATAGCGATACTTTAATTTTTTTTTATTAAATTACATTTCATAGCATCACCAATGAAAATCATTAAGTTGTCAAGATCAGTTACAATTAGCAAGTAACGTTAAGAAAAGTTTTCATTGACTGGCTGAAATCTTTAAGCGGTAAATAAGCCAAAAACTATGCCTGTAATTGTTGCTTTTGTGTCATTTGAATTCATGGGGTAGAAATTCAAAGCGTCTCAATTTGACTCATGGGCCTTTTTTCTCATTGGTAGGCTTTTGCACATGGTAAACTCATGTTGTCCCCAAGTATATGTTCGGGTTCAATTTTAGCCCATTGCTAATCAGTCTTAGTTTTTTTTTAATGCAAAAAGAAGTTGGGTTTTACTAATAAAAATTACTTTTAACTGAAATAATCAAAGTTAATAACCAATAAAAATGTAAAAATGTGTGTTCCAAAATTCTAATAATGAAAGAAACAGTATTTTATCAGAATAAATCAATATTAGATGACTTCTTTTCTCTTATATTTTTAAGTCAAGCTTCTTTTTTTTTCATTTAACTTACAGAACAAAACTCAATTAAAAAAAAAAAATCTGAAGATTATAAGTTCAAAACCATAAATTAGAAAGATAAAAGTTTTTAACAACTAAAGTAATACGTAAAATACTGACAAAAAATTCCGAAAGGGAAAATGATAAAAACTTTGTGTGAAATATTGGAATTTAACTCAATATAAATTTCCAGTTATGCATACAAATTAATTTATATCTAACAATATCATTATTAAGAATATTATTCTACTATCTACCAAAAACCTACTTTTTCCCAAATTAAAAAGCATTTTTATAATCACAGAGCAGTATGAAATTATATTCATTTGCTTACTACCTAACAAATCAAGAAATAAACTTTTTTTAAACTTAAACTAAACTTTAAAACGTTTTATTAAATATAAATAATTTAAAAACTTTTACAAAATATCATATAAATTTTTAAAACCATAAATATTTAGTTAATATAAATAATTAAATAAATTATAATGTTTGTTTATTAAATTTAATATTAAACCTTCTTAGATGTAAATTATAATCAATTAGAAAAACAAAAGTGCTCTATAAAAAAATATTTACATAAAAGAAAAAAGAAAGCAATTCATCGCTTAAAATAAAACTAAGTATTATTTAAAATTCTATCTCAATTTAGAATGATTGAATCATTAAAATTCTAGATGATTTGACTTCAAAGAATCAAAAATTCAGTATTCTTTTAAGAAAAACTTATGTTAGAAATTATTTACAATTGGCATTGGTTTTGGTTTTACATCTCATTTTATAACATTTTTAGAAGAATTTTTTAATTCTTGATGCAAATCCATACCATTACAAAAAATTCCACAGAAATGTTATGGATAGAATCTAAAATGAATTTAAAATTATATTATGAAATATTAATTATGATCACATAAAAATTAAAATACATCAATTTAATCAAATATTAAATGTTCCTTAGCAACAAATTTACAATTTATATAACCAATATTTTTTATTCGACTGTATTAACATATCATTTCAAGATTATAACTTAATATTTATTGTATAAATATGGAGGAAAAATAAAATTTCAATCAATTTATTTATAACTAAATGTTTAAAAAAAGCTTTCCTGTATTAATTCTGATTTAGGTTAATTTTTTATCTTCAATGTGTCTTATGTTCAATTAATATTTTTAAATTCAACACCTTCCAAAAATAAACCCATGTAAGATTTTCAATCTAACAAAGATCTAAGGCATTCCCCTAAGATTGTGGGATCTATCTCCCTCCTCTCTTTAATTGTAATCGTTTCATAGTGCTCATTGTCATTTCAGAGCTGATTTAATGTTCAGTAACACTGGGACATTGAATTTGTATATTAATAAAAAAAAATGGTCGAAATGGTGACATAATCTTAGAATACTATGAGATATCCTTCATAAAACCTTCCATAAAGATAAAAAAAAAAATATATATAAAAAAAAAAATTAAAACTGAGAAATAATTAAACTGAAAAAAATATTCCTCTTCTTTTATATCAAAGAGCAGCATTTATAACTAATTCTACTTATGACAATTTTCTGTTTTTTTCCCCTGTTATTTATTATTATTGTTATTTAGAAATTAAAATGTGGTTGATTTATAATATTAAAGATAAAAAAATATTTTACCCACAGTTAAACAATATCATTTTATTAATTGGTTTTCAAAATTGATATATTGAAATTCACTATTGTCCCCTTTTATCATTAACCGGCTAAAATGAATGTAAAATCCTGAAACAGAATGTTACAGATTTGGCCAGGTCTAAAATTTTATAAATGAATTTTATTTTTATCAGCACATATCTCTGAAAGATTTTGGTTTAAGAGTAATGCAGAATATGAAACATATATCTCGATTTTAAATATAGCTATGAGAGTAATAGGGAAACAAATTAACACTGTTTTTATAAAAAATTGCATTGCATCTTTTTATCTAAAATTCAAAACACAGTCTCTATATGTATAAAGATATATAACAGAATATCTATCAAAGAAAGAATTCATGTATGTAGATTTACTATTCAAGTGGATGAAATAAATAATACAGGACTTGTAGTAAGAAATATATTGAAATTCAAGTTAAATATTTATATTTTTTTTCATCGAATGATGCTTACATATCTCAAAACCATTTAAACATAAAAACGTTATTGTGCAATTAATTATAAGTACAACATGATATAGGGAGATAATAAAAATAAAGAATATAACATTATATAACAATAAATGTGTTTTAAAATATCCCTTCATACAAAAATTTTGATACTTTTAGTATAAATTTTTAAAATGAGAAAGAAAATTAATGCACTAATAAAGCACATACAAACATAAATCAAAAGAAAAAGAATAATTGCATCAAATAAGAAAAGGTACATAAAACAATCCAAGTGTAATGAAAATATTCAATCATTGTTAAATACATACGGTAAATGATTTTTAAAATTATGTTTCTCACATTTTTTATGAAATTTTATCAATGTGTGTGTGTAAGAATATGTGTATAGGTAACAACATGTGCTAATTGAAATGAAATTTAAAGGATAAATTTGTTTACCAATGATAGTATGTTATCAATTATTTTGAAATTTTCAGCTTTTCATTGGAGCTCTGCTTCGTTCAAGATATGATCTTTCACTATTTCAATTTCAGAACATTTTCACACAGGCATGGTCAAATTTGAATTTGTTTCGACGATTCCGAAAAACAATAAATTGCCTCTTCAAAAATTTTAATAGCACCTTTTCTCTTCGAGGGTGATTAAAAGCATCAGTGTTTATCTTTTTTTAAATTTAAAGGTGAATCCACATGAAAATGCCAGATAAGAACATTTTGAATAATCTTAGTATCAATTGTAAACAAACTAGGTGTTGCCAGTCAACGAGGTCAATGATAATGATGATGCCAATTTTTATTTTAAATTGTCAATGATGTCAATTTTTATTTTAAAACCATAGCAAAAATATTTAAGATCAATGATGAAAACACTATTTTAAATTTAAAAAAATATCACATTTTTCAAGAAATAATCAAAAACTGTTTTGATAATCGACAATTTTTCTGAATAATTATTTAAAAGAATATATAGTTTTGTTCTTATATAAATAAAAATTCTGCAAAGAAATTGTTCCGAAAAGAATGTATGTATTTGTATTTCGTGGAGCTCCTTGGCTGCGAAGCAGCCGTTAGCTCCTGTCTGGTAATATCGAAAAGAAGAAGTTACAAATTTCTCTAGTTACAGTATTGTAACCGTAAAGAAATTGGCGAAGCATTCCGGGTTGCAAGAATGGCGACTTTCTCAGGGATATAGTATTCTAGATTTCAACTAAGTTATTCGTCCTTTATTTTTTATTATTAATATTGTTTTATCTTTCGAATTCGGCGGCTTCGAATTTTGTTTGTCTACTTGGCGACTTGGAATCATAATGATAGATTTTGGTGTAATATTTTTTTATCGCAAAAACTAACTGCGGCATTCATAATTATGCTCACTTGGCATCCTGGCGATGTAATTGGCATAAAGGTTATAGGATTCTAGATTTTTAACAATGTAACAATTGTGCTAATATGCTAATATGTTTATATCTTCTAAATTTCGAATGCATCATACTTATTAGCGTAAGTTAAATTTTAATTATTTCACAAATTTTGTTTTAATATTAAAACTTAATACTCAATAGCAGCGGAAAAAAGAAGAATGAAATGTTCACTGACTAGATTTAAAAAAAATTACACTTTATTAACGTTTTTAGAATATTTTGTAACACGAAAATATTTCAACTGAACATTTAAAAAAGTCACTGGCGCAGATGGCGCTCCCCAATTTGTGGGGTCCTATGTCAAACATTTCTTAGCACAACAAATTGGTGAGAGAATTATCTCTCGCCATTTCAAAGTTTCCGTGGAAGTAAAAGTTCATCGATTTCATTTCAATGGATTTCTGGCAATGGGGATCTAAGGTGTATGCATTTAATAATCAAACTCCATCTTATTTGATGCCGAAAACGTCAGATTCCTCTTGCCATGGTACGTATTTCAGTGTTGTCTACAATCTGCCGTATGCAAAGTGTTACCATGTGTGAAGGAGGTCACGTGGAAAATGTGCTAGACACATTAAAACGTTTAGCTTTTTAGCTTTCTTTTGCTTCTCTGTCTTTACTGGTTTTCATTTTTCTTCTGTCTAGCGCCTGTGATATCGTGCTACATGTACCGCTCCAAGTGCTATTTATGGTTTTTCGCTATGGCGATGCCATTCCACAAAAAAAAAAAAAAAAAAAAAAAAGGAGTTGACATTTGAAATTTTTCGAAATCGTTTCACTGTAACCTTAATTTTAGAGTTTAACTGTTGTTTTTCTTATGATTCTTCAGTACATACCTCAAAATAATTTAATCCAAAATTTCATTCAGTTTCTATGAATGGTATGATAGTTAGGGTCTCATATACAGAGAAAGTCCTTTTTAATCAGTTGTATATTTTCATAAATGGAATCTTTAGGATTATTTTTCAACAACAAACAGAAGTAATTTAATTCACTAAGCCATTTGCTGCTATACTAAAAACACCCAACTCTTCCTTAACATTTAATAATTAAAATAATACTTTTTGTTCTACAGAATAATTAATTATACATAAATACACGAGTGGGATGAAAATAACGTGCAATACATGGATAGCACTGTTGTTTTCATTTTGCAAGACAGAAAAACATGATTTATTACAGTGGAAAATTCTCTTTCCGTATCTGTTGATTAGTTTCAAACAAAAGAGAACTATTATGTACGAGAAATTAATACAACAACGCAAAGCTTGGAACAACAAAAAATATTTCAAGGGGTCCTTTTCTTCTACATCCTTTCTTATAAATCAAATTTTTGCCACATTATCATAAATTGAAAGCACAGTCTAACGTCGCCATGATTCATACTATGTTGTAAAAGGTGAATTCTTCGTCAATTGGGTGTAAGAACTGAATGATAAGTTGCATGCTTTTGATAGTAATTGGGGAATTAATTTTCTCTTTTTTTTGAAAATGGATAACTAAATATCCATTTAAGAAGCATACCATATTGAAAAAATACTCCACGAAATATTTATATTAAATATAAAATATCTGGAAGATCATAATACAAAAAATATCTGGACTATGATAATATATATTTTTAATTCATTTTATGTACATTAGAATAAAAAGTAAATACATAATTTTATTCGTGATGTTACATTTATCTGTTTACAAAGGAAGAAATTTATCTGCTTACAAAGGAAGAAATTTATCTGTGGATGTGTATTTCCTAACATTTAGTACTATAACGGCACTCAAAACTGTTCGTAATCTTTAAAAATTGTAAAATAATCGCTGTAATCTGAAACTGAATATAAAGTCCAATATTTTTTCTTGTCATCTTCATCTGATTCTGAATTAAGTTAAATACCATTTTTTTATGCGCCTGATGGCCGAGTGTAGCGTTTTGGCGCTCGGTGACACAGGCTCCGAGTTTGAGGTGTGCAGTGCCATTTGATGTTCGGAATCCACTTTAAACAACTTTTATCCACTTTAACAAACTTTTTTTCCAGGTCTAATATGATAGCTGGGCATAGGATTGACCAGTCTACCCCGTAAAAAAGAAACCAAAATGGTTGTAAACATGACTGTTGAAATTTTGGTTTAGATTAGCTATAATGAATCCAGTTTCAGAAAATTTTTTTAATAATTTTCTATGATATTTAAATTAACAATAGACAAAAAGAAATTAAAATTACATGGAAACTGTTGTTTGGTGAAATTTATTTGCTGCTTGAAAACCAAAGTACTATTTCATGATTGTTAAAATTAAAAATGAATTGTACATTCTTGAAATTAATTAAAGTTATGGTTAATGAATAATACCAGCATTATATTTACATGCTTTTTAAATGTGTTGTAACATATGGCTTTATTGGAAATCAATCCATTACAATAAGGATCACACACAAAGAAGCAACAAACAGAACAAAGCAATATAGACAGCAATTGACAATAAATCGGTCTCACACATCACAAAAAGTCAAAGGGGGAGACAGTAAATAAAGGAGGTAGACATTTTATTTCAGTCCATGTGGCCCGTGGCCTCCCAATATAACTGTCTTGCAGCTATATTTGTTAGATGTGTAGCATATATTTCCGCATCAAAGTTTGTCATAAATTTCCTCACGGGTGCATACTGGGGAAGCAACTCAGAGTAGACACCTGCACCAGCGACATCGTCTATTTGGGAACCGTCAGTAAATATAATTGACCATTGAGGCTCTGGGTATTTTTCTTCCATTATCGACTGTGCAGTAGCCTTCAATATCGCTTCAATGTCATTTTTCTTAGAAAGATCATCTAGTGTTAAGTGGTGATCTATATCCATGTACCCTAATGGGTTTACTAATGTTTTCAGACAGTCCATGGAAATTTCACCATCAACATCATGTAGTATCTGTTGACACTTTTCAATAGGGAAATTTGTGTCTTTAGACATCTTCTATCCACTTTGCTTTTTGTGAGGATTTTAATCTGATAAAAGTATTCACAGACTGTTTCTTTATTACTTCATAGATTGGTCGATTGAATAGTTGCAATGCAGTTAATTATATAGTTGCAATGCAGCTACGGGAGTAGTCTTGACTGCTCCGGTTAATATTCGAAGAGATCTGTTCTGCGATCGTTCTAGAACATCAATTTTGTCTTGTGCAGCTGTAAGTAAAACCTCACTACCATAAGTTAAGATAGGCTTTACATAAGTATTATATGTACTATTCAATGCATTTTGCATGCACCCCCATTTGGCACATGCCAATCTTTTCAAGGTTTTTTTTTTATCTCTGTTCTCCCTAGATCTTCCTCGCCTTTTTTAAAAACTTAACGTCTTGTCCAAAACCTCCTATACACATAGACTTTTAAATGTATCGACATGGTTTTAAAATAAAAAGTAGTTTACTTTTTTGTAATATTTTTGATAATACATAAATAAAAAGATCAAGAAAATCAATGCAAGAAAATAAAAACAGGATTAATTTTTAAACCTATAATGCTAAAAGAAAAAAAAATTTCTTTGAAATAATTATGTGTTTAGAATTTATTTACTTAAAAAATTTCAATTGTAACAAAAATCAAGGGGAACATAAAAACTTTTATTAGCTTAATAGTATTATTGATGATTTGTTTTTATTATTAGACACCCAGGAGGAACTGATTATAGGAGAAGTCAGGAACTGAGGCGTACAGGCAGAACTGTCCAGGCGGAATTGATTATAGGAGAAGTCAGGAACTGAGGCGTCCAGGCAGAACTGATAATAGGAGAAGTCTTTCAGTTATATTGGGGGGCCCGTGGCGTTCTCCTTGGCGCCGAGCCTCCTTGTTCAGTGCAGGGCATTTCAAAAGATGTTCTGTATTCATTGTACCGGCTCTACATACTGGGAAAGTGTTCGAAGCGATGACATCTATCCTGTTAAAGTGTGCCGCAAGACAATCGGGTCCGGTTCATAATCGAAAGTTGGCAAACGCCTCTTTACGTGGTCTAGTGTTAAAGATTTTCCAGCTGTCTTGAATATAGAGCCACTTTTTGCCTTCAGATTTAATTATGAGATTACCTTTCAGCTTCTTAAAAATTTCTCTATGAATATATTTTTGAAAGATTCTGGAACTTGTTTCTTTCCAATATTCACGTGATTTTCTTTCTTTGCAAGTGAATCTTCTGCTTCATTACCTCAAATTCCCACTTGTGATGGTATCCACTGGAATACATTTTGCTTGTCTTCAGTTCTTAACTATTTGATATCTTCCTTAATTTGCCTTATTATTGGGGTTTCAGTGTGATGATTTAACGAGACAGCTCGTGTAGCTGCTCCGGAATCTACGAATATTACCACTTTAGAATAGCAATCATTATTAACTCAGATTATTAAATTATTTATTGCTAGATGTATAGCATATATTTCAGCATCAAAGTTTGTCATAAATTTCCCCACGGATGCATACTGGGAAAACAACTCAGAGTAGACACCTTCACCAGCGACATCGTCTATTTGGGACCCATCAGTAAATATAATTGACCATTGAGGCTCTGTCTAATTTTCTTCCATTATCGACTGTACAATAGCCTTCAATATCGCTTCATTGTCATCTTTCTGAGAAAGGTCATCTAGTGTTAAGTGGTGATCTAGTATATCCATGTACCCTAATGGGTTTACTAATGTTTTCAGATGGAAACTTCACCATCAACATCATCTAGTATCTGTGGACACTTTTCAATAGGAGAAATTTGTGTCTTTAGACATCTTCTGTAATTTTCATCTATTCACTTTGCTTTTCGTGAGGATTTTAATCTGATAAAAGTACTCACAGACTGTTTCTTTATTACTTCATAGATTGGTCGACTATAGTTGCAATGCAGCTACGGGAGTAGTCTTGACTGCTCCGGTTAGTTTTCTAAGAGATCTGTTCTGTAATCGTTCTAGAACATCAATTTTGTCTTGTACAGCTGTAAGTAAAACCTCACTACCATAAGTTAAGATAGGCTTTACATAAGTATTATAGGTACTATTCAATGCATTTTGCATGCACCCCCATTTGGCACCTGCCAATCTTTTCAAGGTTTTTTTTTATCTCTTTTCTGTTTTCTCCCTAAGATCTTCCACACGTTTTTAAAAACTTAACTTCTTGTCCAAAACTAGTCCTATATATAGAGACTTTTAAATTTATCGACATGGATTTAAAATAAAAATTAGTTTACCTTTTTGTAATATTTTTGATAATACATAAATAAAAAGGGCAATAAAATCAATGCAAGTAAATAAAAACAGCATTAGTTTTTAAAGCTATAACGCTAAAAGTAAAAAAAAAAAAAAAATCCTTGAAATAATTATGTATTTAGAATTTATTTAAAAAATTTCAATTGCAACAAAAATCAAGAGAAACATAAAAACTTTTATTAGCTTAATAGTATTAGTGATGATTTGTTTTTATTATTAGACATCCAGGAGGAACTGATTATAATGAAATAGATCTTTGGGGTCTTGAAGAGTATGCATTCCAGTGGAATTTGATAACTATGAATCTATTCAATATCTGCTTTTCCAATTGCGAATAAAATCAATTCAAATTTCGGGCATTTGAAAGCAACAACAATAATTTTCTGTTGTCAAAAATTAAGAGGAATTAAATTCAATATTCGTATTTTTTCATTGAAGTACTTCACTTCAATTAATCATACTTTATTATTCGTGATATAATAGACTGTACTGTTAAAATATTTAAAAAAAAAAGAGGACTATTTCGCTTTTTCAGTACTTTTGGGGAAACTTCTAATACTTCTTCGAATTCATAAAAATCATGTTTTAGATTCATTGGCTATTCGACATTATAACATTTGATTTGCTGGGTTAAAATTATTATTCAAATAATTTAACTTTTAACTTTTTATTCAAATAATTTTAATAATAGATTTTTAATATGCCAGAATTCAATAAAACTATTAATGTTGATCCTTTTAGATTGTGCTAGCTTTATTTTTAATAATGTGCTTTTTTTAATAATTGTTATTAATTTTACTATCATTACACTGCAATCAAGATGAATTTATTTGTTGGATAATGATAACATTTAGAATAACAACACACGAATTCAGAAAGATGCATATTTTATTGTGATAAATTAGAAATTGTTTATGTCAAAATAAGAATATCCTGAAAATTCCTAGCTAATATTACATTATCTCTACCTTCATGAAATTCAGAAAGATGCATAAGCAATTATAAAATACAAAAACAGATGGAAAGGAAAATATACGAATATTTAGTGTTTCTGTTTGTTGTGAAACTGCGAGTCTTTTTTTAAAACACTGATTTGCAGAAAGAACACAAGATTTTTATTTCGTATGAAGTTTCATATGACGTGATAAATTTCCCTTGAAGGAAAATCCTTTTTGGCACACTTCACACACATGCGGTTTCTCTTTGGTGTGTGTTAACAAATTTTGTTTTAAATGTCTTGTTAGAGAAAACCCTCTCTCACAAATTTCGCACACATGAGGCTTTTCGTCGGTATGAGTTCTCAAATGCTCTCCTAAATGCGAACTTTGAGTAAATGCTTTTTCACAAAGAACGCATTTGTAAGGCTTTTCTGCCGTATGAATAAGCATATGTTTTTGCAGGCAATCCTTTTGTACAGAAGCTTTGTTGCATACTTCACATGCATAATCTTTTATTCCTCCATGAAATAGTAAATGCCGCATTAAGTTCTCTTTTCTAAGAAATCTTTTATTGCAAAAGTCACACATATGAGGCTTCGTTCCTGAATGGCAAAGCGAATGTTTTTTCAAATTCCGTTTGAGCTCAAATCGTTTTCCACAAATATCACACATAAAAGAATTTTCTTTTGCAGTCGATCCAGCAGTTTGAGCCATTTCTTAGTGCGTTTGTTACAATACTTAGCTTCACTGGCAAAAAACTTTTTGACTTCTACAATGAGAATGAGACGCAATTTTTTTACATCAGTATATAGAAATTGCTTTAACTGAATTCACGTAAATCTTCTTTCAGATATTAAAATTTCTTCATTATTATGTTAAAGTGCCAGCAAATAAAAATTATGTCAGGTCTCCTCTATTAATCAGTCTAAACAAAATGAAAATCTGCCAAATTGATATGCTGTGATTATATTCTGAAATTAATAATTCTATTTAAAATATCTGAAGAAGTATTGCGATATTGAATTGGCAACTCTTTACGTTCAGCAAGACTTGTACAAATGTGTTAGTTACTAACGTAAGAGGATGTCCTTCTTTCAAGTGAATGTCATCTTTCCAACTGGGATTACCTGTAAAAATGAATAGAAGATAAGATTTATTCGTTGTTCGTATAAAGAAAAGCATAAATTTTTTTTTTAAAATTATATTTCATGACATGACCATAGAAAATCCTCAACATCAGTTACAATTAGCAAGTAACGTTAAGAAAAGTTTTCACTGAATTGCTGAAATCTTTAAGCGGTAGATAAGTAAAAAACTACGCCTTTAATTGTCGCTTTTGTTGCATTTGAATTTATGGGGTACAAATTCAAAACGTCAAAATTTGACTCATGGGCCTTTTTTTCTCATCCGTAGGCTCTTGCACATGGTAAACTCATGTTATCACCAAGTATATCGGGTTCAACTTCAGCCCATTGCTAATCAGCCTTTGTTTTTTTTTATGCAAAAAGTAGTTGGGTTTTACTAATGAATTCGAGCTTATTCAACAATCTCTTTTTAAATTCCAGACATTCTATCATGCTGCTCACCTTGCATCTAGTTGTTTGTTATTAAATACTTTCATTCTGCGATTTTTTTCCGTCGGTTACACAACAATAAAAAAATTGCGTTTTTCTGATGAATTTGAGCTTAATAGGTCTTCAATCGAAGTATGTGAATTTAAAAAAAGTGATAATAGTAATTCCTATAGCTTATATCTTGATATTTCAGTTTCAATTTCATCCCTCAGTTGTCTCTCTAAAATGATCTATATACACAGTCCAGTCATATTAATGTGACCACCTGTCAAAAGTCAGAATATACACTCTTGTATATTCTAGCTTTAAGTGGAGTGTGATATTAAGTGGAATTCTTTTAATACACTCCACTGCAATGTGCTGCTATCTGCCTTTTGTGATAGGTTATTTCACGTTGACGTCGAAAGTAGGTGGTGGTCACATTAATGTGACTGGACTGTGTATAATCTCCATAATGATCAAGATTCCAAAGTTCAAGATGCATCCGAAAGTACTAAGCAACAGACTTCTATCCACTTTCAACATGTCCCATGCTGTGATATAAACAGGATTTAACTTGCTCAAAGCTTTTAGGGTCAATAAAAGTTGAAGTCCAGAAGGTTCCAGTTGCAAAAATTCATGTCATACGATTTCCTTATTGCAGATATTTTGAAATACGAGTAAACCTCTGCTCATTGCGTCTGGTACAGCAGACAGAGAATGTCATCAGGCATGTCATTAATATGACACCATAAATAAACACCAGAGTACACTCTATCTCACGAGTCAGAGTCAGCCCCAAGACAAGTCCTAAACCGTTATACGTCACTGCAAAAAACAAGCAGAATATAAGAAAGGCTGAATGTTTAATGGAGTCATTGAAGAGAATGCAGCATTTCACAATGAGATAAGTTTTTAAATGACAATAAAACGAGGGAAGAAAGAAGTTAATTTCAGCAATTTCAGTTTGATCTTGAATTGCGTTTGACAGTTCCTTACTAAAGCCAATTTATAGGATGCTTTAAAATGTCAACATCAGAAACTTGACAGAAAAATAAACGCTTATACCCCAAGAACATTAAAATTATTCTTAAGATAGGATTGTTGTCTAATGAATACCTGAGCAACAGGGACACGATGTCTTGATGAGATCCCTGCTGAGAGGAAACGAATAGAAATGCGATGGGAAATAGAACAGGATAAATAACAGTTCCAAACATAATTATTTCAAACAGATAATCTTTTCTGTAACTGCAAGATTTAAGCTTACACACGGCATATTTTAGGTGCATCATAAAATTCAAAAATTTTCGTTCATTGGCTTAGAACTGATGCCACAGTATGACGGTAAAAAATAGACTAATCAGATAATTTATGACATGTTTTGATATCACAGTTTTGTAACTCACGCCAAAACAGGATGCACTGTACACAAAAGATAAATAAAGAAGTATGGCCGGGATACTGAAGGAGTTTACAAGTCCTACTTTTTATAAAACAAACGTTTTTATTCGCACAGAAAATTTACGCACCAATTCCAGGGGTGAGCGATCGGATAGAGAAGAGATGGTATCACCATATTTCTAAAATGATCCGTAGATACTATTTTGGTAATTGACGTTTAATTTTAAACCTTCACTCTCCAGTGATGAAATATTTACAATTTACGTTAGAGCTACCTTAAAAAGGTCCTCCTCCCAAAGATATATAATGCCTTACATAATCTATATCCTTGCAAAATGTGATATTGATTATATTCATGTATCATTATTGTATCTAAAATTTTCTTTAGAGTTGCTTGTTATATAAAGTAAAATGCGAGTGAATTGAATTCCCATAATATGATCGCAATGTTAAATAGATAACTCTCCAATGTTGTCGTCTTCGACTTGAGGTGGAAAACTGTCTAATTTTCTCACTGGCGAAAACACATTGGATTTCTATTCAAAATCATGAAATGTGTGAGCGAAATTGACAAGCTTGTCACACTGAGTTCTTTTGCTGCTAAAAAAAGAAAGAAGTTCCTTAATATTTAACTACATATAATATTATTCTAAATTTCAATCTACGAAAATATTTAAGTTTGTATTAAATACATGATTGTTAACATTTATATATGCAAAAATTAAATATCATTTGCATAATAATTATTGAAGAACTGGTGATTTACATTTGGTCAAACAGATACCGCATGAAAAAGTGTTCCGTGTTTCTGCATTTTTATAACAAACGATCATTTGGTGGGTTTTTTTTTCAATTCCTTCTATTAGTTCTCACTCTCCCTATATATATCTTGTTCAAATTTTCAATCGTTACTAAAACACTTCTTATTCATTCCCTGAAGTTCAAATACATTTTTTTTTGAACTTGTAGTGGATGACATTTGATGTTAATACAGTTTTTCCGAATATTAATTCATTAATTAATTTTAGTTATTTTTAAAATATAAGTTGTATGTATCTAATAATAGATGGCGCCAGATGTAAGAGAAAATTTCAATTTTATTTGTAAAGGATTTTTCTGCAATAGAGTGAAAAAAAAGTAGGAATTGACTTAAGATTTTTTCTTTTATTACTTGTTTTTTCTTAATTCAAGTTAATATGTTATAAATAATCTATAAAAATTGTGTGTATCTCCCATATAAGATTCATCAAAGAAAGCTAAAATAAACATGAATAAAGCTGTATAAAATAGTTATGTTTTTTTATTTTCGAAATGAATTTTAGAATAAAAATAAAGAAACAAAAAATTGAGATAATAGATACCAAATATGAAATAGAAAAAAAACTACAAAAATATGTAATAATGAAATAATTCAAAATGCAGTTTAAATCACATTCCTGTTGGCGTAATCTGAAAACGAGTACCGCCCAGTAATCATATTTTAAAATTTGTATAACCAAGGCTGAAGTTAAAAATGTCACAAATGGTTATAAAATACGTTCCTCAATTTCTATATTGAAAAACCGCATAAATAAAATACTATTCAATGCATACGAATTAACAACCTTTTTTTTTTGTGAAAAAATCTTTCCCAGTTTAGCCAATAATAAGATGCACACTATTGTCCTCATTCATATCAGTCCAGAAATTTAGAAACTTATATAGTTATATATATATTAGTTTATTTATAAGAAAAATATATTGAATGACTTGAATGGAGCATATGTGAAAGCTAATAAAGAGTAAACTAGAAGCATCTTTTATACAGCATAATTATAAAAACACAAAAACAGTTGGAAAGATATATATACGAACATTTAGCATTTATGTTTGTAGTGAAACTGCGAGTCTTTTTTCAAAACACTGATTTGCAGAAAGAATACAAGATTTTTATTTCGTATGAATTTTCATATGACGCGATAAATTTCCTCTGATGGAAAATCCTTTTTGGCATACTTCACACACATGCGGGGTTTCTTTGGTGTGTGTAAACAAATGGCGTGTTAAATGTCCTTTTAGAGAAAACCCTCTCTCACAAATTTCGCACACATAGGGCTTTTCGTCCGTATGAATTCTCAAATGCTCCCTTAAATGTGATTTTTGAATAAATGCTTTTTCACAAAGAATGCATTTGTGAGGCTTTTCCTTCGTATGAATAAGCATATGCTTTTGCAGGCTATCATTTTGTACAAAAGCTTTGTTGCATACGTCACATACATAATCTTTTATTCCTCCATGAATTAGTAAATGCCGTTTTAAGTCACCTTTTCTATGAAATCTTTTATTGCAAAAGTCACACGCATGAGGCTTCGTTCCTGAATGGCAAACCGAATGTTTTTTCAAATACCATTTGAGACGAAATCGTTTTCCACAAGCACCACACATAAAAGAATTTTCTTCTGCAGTTTGAGCCATTTCTTAATGCGTTTGTTGCAATACTTAACTTCACTGACAAAAAAACTTTTTGACTTCTACAATGAGAAAGAGACACATTTTTTTTTTTGCATCAGTATATAGAATTTGCTGTAAATGCATTCATGTAAATCTTCTTTGTGATATTAAAACTTCATTTCATTTCTTTATGATTATTGTTAAAGTGCCAGCAAATAAAAATAATGTCAGGTCTCCTCTATTAATCAATCTATGCAAAATGAAATTCTGCCAAATTGATTTGTTGTGATTATTTTGTGAAATTAATAATTCTATTTAAAAAATCAGAAGCTATTTAAAATAGCTGAAATTTTTAAGCGGTAAATAAGACAAAAACTACCACTTTAATTGTCGTTTTTGTGTCATTTGAATTTATGGGGCACAAATTCAAAGCATCGCACTTTGACTCATGGGTCCTTTTTTTTCATCGCTAGACTCTTACACATGGTAAACTCATGTTGTTCCCAAGTATATGTTAGGGTTCAATATTAGCCCATTGTTGCATACGTCACATGCATATTCTTTTATTTCTCCATGAATTAGTGAATGCCATTTCAAACCACTTTTACTAAGAAAACTTTTATTGCAAAATTCACACACATGAGGTTTCGCTCCTGAGTGGCAAAGCGAATGCTGATTCAAATTCTGTTTCTGAGCAAATCGTTTTCCGCAAACATCACACAAAGAATTTTCTTCAGCAGTCGATCCACAAAGTTGAGCCATTTCTATAGCACTTAGTTTCACAGACAAAGGAAACGTTTGAATAGTAGTAATAAGAAAGGGATTCAATATTTTTATACTTATAGAGATTTACTTTAAATATCCTCATGTAAATCTTGTTTCTGATAACAAAATTTCTTCATAATTGGTGCTACAAATAAAAAAAGTCATGTAACACCTGTATTTGGAAAAACTATTTCATCCAAATATGGTTTTCGTGGTGGTAAATTCCAAGAAATCTAATTCGGTTAAATTGCTTTACCACAAGAAACAGGAGGTGTGAATGTGTGGGGAGGATTTCCACACAAAGCAAGCAAGATTTCCCTAAATTTTAAACAAAAATTCTCAAGTGCGTCATTTGCAAAGGTCTCCTCTGCTAATCAATCTAAACAAAATGAAATTCTGCCAAATTGATTTTTTGTGAAATTAATAATTCTAATTAAAATATCTGAAGTAGCATAGCGGTTTTGAATTGAATGTTCAGCAAGACTTGTACAAATGTGTTAGTTACTAACGTAAGAGGATGTGCTCCTTTCAAGTGAATGTCATCTTTCCAACTGGGATTACCTGTAAAAATGAATAAAATATTAAGTATTTGTTTTTGCAAAGGTATGCTTGTTATTCAAGGTCGAAGTTAGCCAAGATTCAACAGGTATTAAAAAAAAAAAATTACTTCAAAGGTTGTGAAATTTTCCTTGTTAACCGTTTTTAAGATTTATTCTTCTAAAGAAATAACATCAATACTTTAATTTTTTTTAAATTACATTTTATAACATCACCAATGAAAATCATCAAGCTGTCAAGAGCAGTTACAATCAGCAAGTAACGTTAAGAAAAGTTTTCACTGACTTGTTGAAATTTTTTAAGCGGTAAATAAGCCCAAAACTATCACTGTAATTGTAGCTTTTGTGTCATTTGAATTCATGGGGTACAAATTCAAAGCGTCACATTTCGACTCATGCCTTTTTCTCATCGGTAGACTCTTGCACATGATATATCCAAGTATATGTTAGGGTCCAATTTTAGCCCATTGCTAATCAGCCTTAGTTTGTTTTTTTTATGCAAAAAGAAGTTGGGTTTTACTAATGAATTTGAGCTTTAATAGTAATTCCTATTATATTTTTTTCTTAAATTTTAGTGCGAATTGATGAACTTATAACTTGATATTATATCAAGAGTAGCAGACCCGGCCACGCGTTGTTGTGGCTTTCTTGTATTTCGTTCAATTATTCGATACTATAATTGGTATTGTTAAGGAAGTGATTGGTAAAGATTGATGAAAAGTTCAAATTAAGCTTCAACGAATAGAAAATGTTTAATTATTATTAATTTAATGAATGAAGTAGATAATGTTGATTTTTAACACTGTTTTATAATTATTTTACCAAATTAAATTTTTAATAATCAATACTTTCATTTTTCTAAGAACTAAGCGATGAACACTATTTCTTGTTAATCTGTCTTTCGTCAAAATAAATAAATTCGTTAAATAATTTAATAAGGTGGTTATGATTTTCTAAAAGATTATCCAACAATTCTACAATAGCTCTTTGTACTGCTTGTTCGCTAAAATTATACTGACATCGAGTTGTCACACGTTCTTCAGAACTGCCCATAAAATAAATTTGAAGAAATTTTGGCTCTTCGTTAGGTATTGGCATCAACGACCCGATCTTATGGTACACCTGACCTTGTATTTTGAATGTACTTTCAAAATCGGAGGAGAAATCGCAAATTTTAGTTGCGCCAAATGACGAAATATGAAAATCTAATGTGGAAAATCGAAATATGGAAAAAAAAAAAAATTTCTAAAGGGAAAATGATAAAAATTTTGTCTCAAATATTGGTAATTAACTTATTATACATTTCCAGTAATGCACACAAATTAATTTATAGCTAACGATATCATTATTAAGAATATTGCTCTACTATCTACAAATATTTCTCTAATATAAATATTGCTTTTTCCCAAATTAAAAAGCTTCATTATAATCACAGAGCAGTATGAAATTATATTCATTTGCTCACTATAAAAAAAAAAAATAATAATAAAAAAAATCAAGAAATAAACTTTTTTTAAACTTAAACTAAACTTTAAAAACTTTTGTTAAATATAAATAATTTAAAAACTTTTGTTAAATAAAAAAAAACTTTTACAAAATATCATATAAATTTTTAAAACCATAATGTTTATAATGTTTATTAAATTTAATATCAAACTTTCTTAGATGTAAATCATACTCAATTACAAAAACAAAAGTGTTCTATAAACAAATATTTACATAAAAAATGAAAGTGATTCTCTTAAAATAAGAGTAAGTATTATTTCAAATTATAACTTGATTCAGAATGTTTGAATCATTAAAATTCTAGAAATATATTATAGATGATTTGACTTCAAGGATAAAAAATTCTGTATATTTTTAAGAAAAGCTCATTTTAAATATTATCTACAATGCTGACAGTATATAAATATATCATCACAATGTTTTTTTTTATTATTATTTTGGAAAAATTATATAAAGTTTTAATTTTACATCTAATATTATCAAATTTTTAAAATAATTTTTTTAATTCTTGCTGCAAATCCATACCATTATAAAAATTCCATAAAAAAGTTATGCATAGAATTTATAATGAATTTACAATTATATAATATTGTATTAATTATGATTAACTAAAATATTAACAATGATCATATAAAAATTAAAATAAATGAATTTAATCAAATATTAAATGTTACTTAACAATTTATAACCAATGTTTCTTATTCGACTGTATTAATATATCATTTCAAGATTATAACTTAATATTTATTTGGAGGTAAGATAAAATTTCAATCAATTTATTTATAAATAAATCTTTCCTTTATTAATTTTGATTTTGGTTAATTTTTATCTTCAAAGTGTCTTATGTTCAATTAATATTTTTAAATCCAACTTCTAAAAATAAACTCCTCTGAGATTTCCCCCTATCTCCCCTTGTGGGTTTCCTTTCTTTAATTGTAAGCGTTTCATAGTGCTCATTGTCATTTTAGAGCTGACTTAATGTTCAGTAACACTGGGACAGCATTGTATAAGTTGAATTTAATTACTTTCAAGGTCACAGCATAGAATTTGTATATTAATAAAAAAAGTAGTTAAAGTGGTGACATAACCTTTGAATATTATGAGAGATCCTTTATAAGACTTTTCCTAAACATAAAAACTTAAAACTGAGAAATAATTAATTTGAAAAAAGTATTCCTCTTCTTTTATATCAAAGAGCAGCATTTATAACTAATTCTACTAGGAAAATTTTCTTTCCCCCCCTGTTATTTATGGTTACTGTTATTTAGAAATTAAAAATGTGGTTTATTTATGATATTAAAGATAACATTTTTTTTTACCTACAGTTAAACAATATCATTTTATTAATTGTTTTTCAAAATTGATATATTGAAATTCACTAGTGTCCCCCTTTTGCTCCCTCTCTCATTAACTCGCTAAAAGGAACATACAATCATAAAACAGAATGTTACAGATTTGGTCAAGTCTAAAATCTCATAAATGAATTTTATTTTTATCGCATATATCTTTGAAAGATTTTTCTTTGAGAGTAATGCAGAATATGAAACATATATCTCGATTTTAAATAAATATTGATATTTATAGCTATGATAGAAACAGGGGAAACAAATTTGTATAAAAAGTTGCATTGCATCTTTTTATCTAAAATTCAAAATACAGTCTCTATATGTATAAAGATATACAAGAGAATATAGATCAAAGAAAGAAATCATGTGTGGATTTACTACTCAAATGGATAAAATAAATAATACAGGACTTATAGTAGGAAATATATTGAAATCCAAGTTAAATATATATTTTTGTTTCATTAAATGATGCTTACAAATCTCAAAACCATTTACACACAAAAACGTTATTGTATAATTAATTATAAGTACATGATATAGGGAGAAAATAAAAATAATAAAGACAGCCTTATATAACAATAAATGAGTTTTAAAATATTTTTTCATACAAAATTTTGATACTTTTAGAATAAATTTTTAAAAGGGGAAAGAAAATTAATACACAAATAAAGCACATACAAATATAAATCAAAAAGAACAAGAATAATTGCATTAAATAAGAAAAGGTACATAATAAATTGCAAGTGTAATGAAAACATTCAATCATTGTTAGATACATAAGGTAAATGATTTACCAAATGCTTTTTAAAATTCTGTTTCTCACATTTCTTATGAAATTTTATCAATCTTTTCTTATTTGTGTGTGTAAGAATATGTGTATAGGTAACAACATGTTAGATGAATAAATAAACAACTGCTAATTGAAATGAAATTTAAAGGAGAAATTTGTTTACCAATGATAGTGTGTTATCAATTATTTTGAAAATTTCAGCTTTTCATTGGAGCTCTGCTTCGTTAAAGATATGAGCTTTCCCTATTAGCGTTATTTCAGTTTCAAAAACTTTTTCACACAGCCATTGTCAAATTTGGATTTGTTTTGATGATTCCGTATAAATGTTAATATTAAATTGACTCTTCAACAATTTTAATAGCATCTTTTCTCTTCGAGGCATTAATGTTTATCTTCTTGTAAGTGAAACCACATGAAAATAACTACTAACAACGCTTCCCAAAATATTGGTATCAGCCGTAAACAAACTAGGTGTTGCCAATCGAAGATATAAATGCTTAGATATTTGTAATTAAATTTTTATTTTAAAACTATAGCAACAAAATTTAAGATCAGTGATTAAAACATGATTTTAAATTATAAAAATATGTCATATCTTCTAAGAAATAATGAAAAACTGTTCTCGTAATCGATAATTTATCGGAATAATTATTTAAAAGAATACACAGTTTTGTTCTTATTTACTATAAATAAAAATTCTGCAAGCAACTATCAAAGTAGCAATAAAATAGTCATTATATTGTTCGGAAAAGAAGAAGTTATGAATTTCTCTAATTACAGTAAATGTAACCGTAAAGAAATTGGCGAAGTATTACGGGTTGCAAGAATGGCGACTTTCTCAGGGATACAGTATTCTAGATTTCAACCACGTTTTTTTTTTCTTTCTTTTTTTGATTAATATTGTTTTATCCTTCGAATTCGGTGTAAAAAATTTGTTTGGGAGTGGAAATCATAATGATCGATTTTGGTGTAATATTATTTTTATTGCAAAAACTAACTGCGGCATTCATTATTATGCTTACTTGGCGATGTAATTGGCAGAAAGGTTATAAGATTCCAGATTTTTAACAATGTAATAATTGTGCTAATATGTTATCTTCATTACTTCGCGCTAAATAATAAGTAAAACAACCATAGCCAAGGAACTTCACAGTTTGCCTAATATACAAAACTTTTCCTTCAATTTTAAAATAAATTTCTAACGTTTATATCTTCTAAATTTCGAATACACCATGTTTATTAGCATAAGTTAACTTTAATTATTTCACAATTTTTTTTATTTAACTTATTTTTATATTGAAGCTTAATACTCACTAGCAATGGAAAAAAGAAGAATGAAATGTTCCATGGCTTGATTAAAAACAATTACACTTTATGAACGTTTTTAGAATATTCAACTTAACAACATTTTAAAGAAGTCACTGGCGCAAATGGTACTCCACAATTTGTGGGGTCTTATGCCAAACGTCACTTAGCACAACAATTTGGTGAGAGAATTATCTCCCGCCATTTTGAAGTTTCCGTGGAAGCAAAAGTTCACCGATTTCATTTCAATGGATTTCTGGTTATAGGGATCTGAAGTGTATGCATTTAATCATCAAACTCCATCTAATTTTATGCCGAAAACGTCAGATTCAACAGATTCCTCTTGCCATGGTACGTACTTCAGTGTTGTCCACCATTTTCCGCATGCAAAGTGTTACGTGTGTGAAGGAGATCACGTGGAAAATGTGCGAAACACATCAAAATGTTTTGCTTTCTGTTGCTTCTCTGTCTTTACTGGTTGTTTTCACTTTTCTTCTATCTAGCGCCAGTGATTTCGTGCTACAGGTACTGCTTCCAGTGCTATTTATGGTTTTTCACTACGGAGATGCCAAAAATGAATCAATGAAAAGAAGTATAAGTTGACATTCGAAGTCGTTTAACTGTAACCTTAATTTTTGATTTTCACTGTTGTTTTTCTTATGATTCTTGAGCGCATACCTCAAAATATTTTAATCCAAAATTTCATTCAGTTTCTATGAATGGTATGATAGCTAGGGTCTCATATACCGAGAAAGTTTTTTTTTTTTAATCAACTGTATATATTTATAAATGGAATCTTTAAGATTATTCTTCAACAACAAACAGAAGCAATTGAATTCACTAAGCCATTTACTGCTGTACTAAAAGCTTCCAAACTGTTTACTAACATTTAATAACCCTTAAATTTTTTAACGATTAAAATGCTTTTGTCCTACAGAATAATTAATAACACATAAATACAAGAGTGGGATGAAAATAGCGTGCAATACAGGGATAGCACTGTTGTTTTTATTTTGCAAGACAAAAAAACATTTTTTTATTACTTTGGAAAATTCTCTTTCTGTTTCCTTTAATTAGTTTCTGGCAAAAGATAACTGTTCGGTACGAGAAAATTAAGAAATACAACAACGCAAAGCTTGAAGGAGAGTCCTATTGGAACAGCAAAACTTATTTCGAGGGGTCCTTTTCTTCTACATTCTATGTCATAAATCGAATTTTAGCCACATCATCATAAATCGAAAGCACAATCTAACGTCGTCATGATTCAAATTATGTTGAGAAGGATGGATCCTTCGTCACTTGAGTGTAAGAACTGAATGATAAGTTGCGAGCTTTTGGTTGTAATTGTGAAGTTAATTTCATCAATTTTTTAAAAATGGATCACTAAATATCCATTTAAGAAACCTACCATATCGAAAAAATATACCATGAAATATTTATACTAAATAAGATGTTATAAAATTCCATTGCATCACTTTAAATCAGCCCTGAAAAGATAGCCGCGAACCAGATACACTCCCAGTAATTTGACGGCGGACCATACAAACAATATCTGGAAGATGATAATACATATTTTTAATTCTTCAATTATGTACTTTGAATAAAAAGAAAATACATAATTTTATGCGTTATGTTACATTTCTCTGTTTATAAAGCCAGAAATTTATATGTGGATGTGTATCTCCTAAAATTTAGAACTACAACGGCACTCAAAACTGTTCGTAAGCTTTAAAATTGTAAAAAAATCGCTGTGGTCTGAAATTGAATTAAAAGAACATTTTTTTTCTAATGCAGCTGGCAAACAGACATGGACGTCTTGGATGCCTTAAGGCAAGCGCTGCACAGACGTTACTCACTTTGCATTACCCAGGGGGCGCGTGTAACTTGAAGATAAGCCAAGGACGCGGAGCAACAATGCCCCCGCAACGCTCTACGATCCTATTAGACCGGGACCTACGGTTTAAAGTGGATTCCGAACCACTACACACATCCATGGCATCGCCGGGACTCGAACCCGAAACCTCTAATACCGAGCGCCAGAGCTCTAGCCACTCGGCCATTCAGGCCCTCATTAAAAGAATATAAAGTCCAATATTTTTTCTTATCATCTTCATCTGATTCTGAATTAAGTTAAATACCATTCTTTTAAGCTCCTGATGGCTGAGTGACTAGTGCTTTGGCGTTCGGTGACACAGTCTCCGGATTTGAGTCCTGGCAGTGCCATTGATGTTTGTAGTGGTTCGGAACCACTTTAAACAATAGGTCTCGGCCTAATATGATAGCTGGGCGTAGGATTGATAACTCTACCACGTAAAAAGAAACCGTAATTGTTGTGAAGATGACTGTTGAAATTTTGCTTTAGATTAGATATATTGAATCCAATTTTAGAAAACAATTAGGAAAACTTAACATTTAAATTAACAATAGAAAAAATAAATGAAAACTACATGGAACTGTTGTTTCTTTAAATTTATTTATTATTTTCTGCTTGAAAATAAAAGTACTATTTAATGATTGTTAAAACTGAAAATGTATCGTACATAATCGAAATTAATTAAAGTTATATTAAATAAATAATACCAGCATTATATTTACATGCCTTTTAGATGTATCGACATGGATTTAAAATAAAAATTAATTTACCTTTTTGTAATATTTCTGCAAATACATAAAATGAGCAATAGAATCAATGCAAGAAAATAAAAAGATGATTAATTTTTAAGTTTATAATGCGAAAAGTAAGAAAATAATTTCCTAAAATAAGAATGTATATAGAATTTATTTTAAAAATTTAAAACGCAACAAAAAATCAAGTGGAATACAAAAAGTTTTATTGGCTTGATAATAGTAATGTGATTTGTTTTATTTTTAGGCGTCCAGGAGGAACTGATTAGAGCAGGGATCTCCAAACTACGGCCCGCCAGCGTCATCCATCCGGCCCGCGACAGCGAATCGCTTATTGTTGCTGTAATAAGTTGGATAAAAAAACACAGAATGATAATAACTCGGTTTTATTGACTTGCTAGGTAATGCTTAATGACAAGCGTAATGCGCAGAAAATTTAACTTAAGCGTAACAACTAACAAATAATTGAAATGAATCCCACTAACATTATAAACATCCCAGCGATTACCCTCGGTAGTTATGTTAGGGTAAAGAGTATTGCATATGTATGCATATCGATATCTGGAATGTATTTATCCAGAATCAAACATATGATTTTTAACCTAAAAATCCCTCAGGAACGAAAAAGCTAAATTAACGCGAATGAAATCGCGGGGTATCCACTTGTAAAAAAATACTAATGAGATTTATGTAATTGCGATTTTTCACTGATAATAGTTCGTAGTTGTGGATCAATTTTACTTGTACCAATTATTAAAAGAGATTGTAGTAATTGAACCAGGGAATTTAGCAAGCGTTTGCTCGTTCAGAGCGCGTACTCGGCGACTAGTCTAGAAATTATAGATAATGACAGAAAAATTAAAACGGTTTTGGGCCTTGGCACTTACTGGAGTAAACAGTATGGCCCTAAGGCTGGAAAGTTTGGAGACCCCTGGATTACAGTGAAATAAAGCTTTGGGATATTGAACAGCATGCATTCCAGTGTGATTTAATAGCAATGAATTTGTTAAATATCTGCTTTTCCAATGGCGAATAAAATCAATTCAAATTTCGGGCATTTGAAAACAACAATAATTTTCTGTTGCCAAAAATTAAGGGAAACTAAAGTCAATATTCGTATTTTTTCATTGAAATATTCCACTTCAATTAATCATACTTTATCATTCATGATATAATAGACTATACTGGTAACAATACTTTTAAAAAAAGGAGTATTTTGCTTTTTCAATACTTTTGGGCAACTTCTAATACTTCTTCTAATTAAAAAAAAAATTATGTTTATAACATGTGGGCTAAAATGATTCGTAGGCTAACACATAGATGGCGCTACTAGTATTAAATCCATATGATTTTTAGTTAGCCCTAACCTTCAAAAGACACGTGTATAAATTTGACAGCTGTTGCATGATTAGTATGTGAGTTATAGCATTTTTAGTGAAGTTATAGTATTTTTAGTGTTCATCACGTGCAGTCCACTCGGCTGATTGTGGATTGGACTCCGATGTGAAATGATGGAGCCATGTTTCATCCTTTGCCACATATCGAAGCAAAAATTCGGGTTTATTACGATTGAACAGCTCCAAACACTCTTTGTTGTTTTTGGTAGATTGTGAGCTCGCGCCGCACCCACTTTGAACACAACTTTCGCATAACCAAGTATTCATTCCCGAAATGTCCAACACGTTCCTTTGATATTTTTAGGGTCTCAGCTATCTCAATCAACCTCACTTTACGGTTATCAGAAATTCTTTTGTGGATTTTTTTTATGTTTTTGTCGGTAACAGCCTCTTAGGGGCGTCCACTGAGTGCATCGTCCTCGGTGCTCATTTCGCCTCGTTTAAATTTAGCAAACCACTTCTCTACGGTTGATTTTCCCGGTGCAAAGTCCGAATAATGTTTATCAAACCAAGCCTTGGCTTCAAGAGTATTTTTTTTCGCCAAAAAAGCAATGCTTTATTAACACACACGAAATTCCTTTTCATCCATTTTTTCAAACTAACAAAAGTTGCTTCACTAAAAATGCTATAACTCATATACTAATAGTGCAACAGCTGTCAAATTTATACACGTGTCTTTTAAAGGTTAGGGCTAACTAAAAATAATATGGATTTAATACTAGTAGCTCTATCTATGTGTCAGCCTATGAACTTCTCAGCCCACCTCTTATTCATTGGCTATTCAACATTGTGACAATTGTTTTTTTCTGGATTAAAATTGTCCAATAATAAAACATGTATGAAAATTGTGCCCAAGGTACCAATAAGGAAACTTCTCTTGATGGGGACAATTTTCCGAACCGTGAGGAACATTTCTTTGTCGATACAAGAGAGGAATTTATGAGACGGATTTTGAGAAGATTCACACGTTTTTATCGATACAAACATCCATGCTTCCGACACCAGAGACGGCTAACAGTGGTGACGAAAAAGCACATTATACCGTGGAAGACAATGCATGTAGGGATTGCAATATCGGACCAAAAGTTCAATACCGGTATTCGGTAGTTTTTAGATCCTAATACCGGGATACCGGTTTTAATACCGGTAGCAGAAATTTTAGAAAAAAGAAAGAAAACACAGGTGTTTTTTTGTTTTATTTGACAGTTTTATTAGAGAATGTAAATATCCCCAAAATAATTATAATTTATAAATTATAACAGTATATAAAGAATAAAAAAAAAAAAATTAAAGTAACATCTTATTTAATTAAATCACAAAACTATTCCGTCTGTGGTACTATTACAAATTTTTGAAATGTGATCTTAAAAAACATAATGCATCAATTGTACTATCATTAAGCCTGGAACGTAACTTTGTGCAAAAATTACCAGCTGTCGAAAACGCTCTTTCAGCATCTACGCTAGTTGGTGGTACTCTTAGCAATGCGCGATAAACTTTTTCCGAGTATTTACCTCTAAATCCCTCATCTTCAAATAAGTCTATTTCTCGTCGGATTGTTTTGGATATAGCTGATTTCTGTATTGTATTTTGGTTTGTTGAAAATGTTTTAGTTACCGCCAATTCTACTTTATTTATGAGTATATATATATAATAAATCTGAAAAATATTGTGAACTTTAAAGTATGATATGCAAATACAATGTGAATAATAAACTCACCAATTTAAAAACTATCGAAATATTACACACTTTCTTCACAACTACAACCTTGTTTTCACAGATAAGAATTCTGAATAAGAATTCTTTCACAGATAAGAATTCTAAATTTCTAGTAATTACCGAAAAAACGGTATTTAAACTTGTGAATACCGTTATTACAAAATTGTACAAATGGCTCAAAATACCGGTATTCAGTATACCGGCATTGCAATCCCTAAATGCATGATCTTAAATAAGGAATAACAGGCCCAAAATGAAGTATAACAGATATCATGTAATATATATCAATACTAGCGATCAAAACGTTGCAAAACACGAAAAAGCAAACTGCATCATCTATAAAATAAACTAATCGTTTAACAAACAATATATTCCCCAAAATCTTCTCGTTACTTATTCTAGAATAATTGCTGATTCCTTTTGAAATTTTTAGAATAATACTTCGCATTTGAAAGCATACAAGATAATAAAAACTAGAAAATGTCGTTATTGGGAAATCTAAGACTATACGAAAAATTATTGCAAATATTATATTCAAAAATTCTGTTTTGATTTTCTGTATTGAAAAACTCTTTATACGTGTTAGGAGGAGAAGTCACAATAAAAGCAATCATGAGGATTAAATACAGAACACAATATATAAACCAATTGTATACGAACAAATTAAATTCGTATTTTTTTTCTTCTTTGAACAAATTTAAAATGCAAACAATTTTTTTCATTTCATCCCAAACCGTCCCAAATTTACATCGGAACAGGAACATACACTCAGTCACAAAAGTAAGTATGCAGAGTGTATGTGATGATGTCCTATGAAAAAAAAACAGACCTACAATATTAGAGTTTTCAAATTAACGATTTATTTCGATTACAGCAAAATCGAGCTTAATAACAAAATGAAAAGTAATTAAAAAATACAAATATTTAATTAGCAAGATGAGCTTAACTTAAAATAGGATGTAATTTGCATCATAAAAGTAAGTATGCAAACAAAAACAAGGACATTAATATTGCAAATTTTACAATTTTTCAAACAAATTAGTAATTTGTAGGATAGCCTTTGGCCTTTATAACAGCTCTCAATCTAGATGGTACTGATTTTACTAAATTTTGAGTGACAGAAGATGGTATTTTCTGTCATTCCTCCAAAAGGGCTTTTTTAGATCATTCTTAGTTTTGATCTCTTGCTTTCTAATTTGGCGATCGAGATAATCCCACAAGTGTTCAATGGGATTAAGATCAAGTGGCTGCGGTGGGGGTTTTAGCTGTTTTCGCACGTGATATAGCAGCCCTTCCCGAACAACCCGAGCAGTATGTTTGGGATCATTATCTTGTTGGAAAGAGAAGGACCCATCGAGTCCCAATTTAGAAGCACTTTGGCTTAGATTATTCTTTAAAATATTCAAATAGCTATATTGATTCATTATTCCGTCGATTATAACTAAATTTCCTACTCCAGTTGCTGCCATGCAACCCCAAACCATAATCGAACCCCCACCGTGTTTTACAGTTCCTCTCATGTTCTTTGGTTCTAGAGCTACATTTGCTTTCTTCCAAACGTTTTGGTGTTCATCTGACCCGTGGATGTTGAATTTACTTTCATCCGAAAAAATCACGGAATTCCAAATATTTGTGTCCTGCTTTACATTTTGTTTTGCAAAATCTATTCTCTTTTTGCGATTCACTTTGCTAATAGATGGTTTTCTTCGCACATTTCGACCATGGTATCCTGCCTTCCGTAACGCACGGCAAATTGTTTCAGGATTGCATGACTTCGCAAAATTGTTTTTCACATCATTTGTCAATTTTGGTGCGCTAATCGTCGGATTTTTTTCACATTTCCAACAATAATTCGCCTTTCTCGATCCGTCAAAATGGGCGGTTGTCCTGTTCTTGGCTTGTTTAGAGTATTTCCCTCAGCCTGGATCTTTTCTACGTTCACTATGTTTTCACTGTTGCAGTTCTTTTGCCTATGATTTTAGCGATTTGTCTTTGGGACTTGCTTTCCTTATAGAGCTTTATTATTGCATCCTTTAGATCTTTTGATAATTCTTTTCCACGTGAAGCCATTGGTGAATTGTTGATGTACTTAAAGCTCAAACTTACAAGCTTTGTAGCAGAACTTCTAAACTTATCACTGAAATACGAAAAATCATTCGAGAAGTTTCATTCAGCCTATTTAAAAGTCAAAAATTCAGAGTGCATATATACTTTTGTGATTTAAATTTCTACTGGTAGTTAACAAAATTACTCTTAAAGTTTTTTAAAATATAATGATTTGGTTTATTTTTCATTACTTTAATCAGAAGCTATAAATAACACTCTCCAAAATAATATTTTTCTTATATTTATTTGAGAACTAGAGCTTTTTCACTTAAGCTATGAGTTGCATACTTACTTTTGTGACTAAGTGTAATTGCAAACTGCAGAATTAGAGCAATTTTAAAAGTAAAAACATGGATGTTTTTAGGAATTACATTATATCGTACGTAAGCAAAAAAACATAAAATCACAGTATTAAAAAGTATGTTTAGAAATACTGCGCAGTTTCTTAATTTATTATTGTTCCTTTTTGGAACTCTGACGATGAAAATCAATCGAAAAAGTAGAAAAACAATTTTATAGAAAACATTCGTTTTCATTTTAAAACTTTGAAGTGGAACGAGATGCTTTTTAAGAGATTGTAAACTTGCTTATGTGTTACACGTATCCAAATCGTATTTGTTTCAAAAATTAAAATCAATAACTTACTATTAAAAGATTTTAATGTCAATATTGCGCAAAGCAGTTATTTCAGAAATGTAATATACGACTTGATTGATTATAATAACTTACTATATGAAGTTTGCAGCAGTTTTCAAGTAAGCATTTGTCAACTTCAGACATTACCCGTGTGAAATAATAAAAATCAAACGTAAATTCAAAAGTATTGATCCATTTAAATCGATACAAACTGTTTATATAGATATTGTAGAAATTTTAATTTCTTAAATTAATATTTTATTGATTTTCGTACAATTAACACAAAAAATTGATACAGAAGAACTTAAGAAGTTCAAAAATTTTCTTTTTTTGTTCTGTAATTCAGAATTTAAACATTTTCAATTATTTTGATCGTATGTTGATTATCTTATACTAACAGCAGTGTTGTACTAATATAGCTAAAACGTACTTTTTAATGAAATTTAAAAGTCTTAATGCACTTTCAACTTTTTATTCTAATAATTTTAATAATTGATTTTTAATATGCTACAATTTAATAAAGCTATTAATTTTGATCCTTTTAGACTGTGTTAGCTTTATTTTAATAAACTACTTTTATAATAATTGTTAATATAATTATACTGCAATCAAGATGAATTATATACTTGTTTATGTTGGATAATAACGACATTTATTTCTTTTTCCTTAAAAATAATGCAGTTTTTTTAAAGAAATGTTATTTAAATTTTTGTATTATATCTGTATTTAATATATATTATAATGAAAGAAAATCTAACCCAATAAATCAATTTAAAATGCCCCTCAAAAATTGTATAAATGAAGTAAAAATGAAATTCTCGATAAAGTTAATGAATTTTTTTTATATTTAAGTAAAAAACAAGTAATAAAAAAAAAAATAATAAAAAAATTTGAAGTCAATTCCTACTTTTTTTTCACTATATTGCAAAAAGTCCTTTATAAATAATTTTAATTCATTTTTTAAGTTTATCTGGCGCCATCTATTGGTAGATATATGCAACTTAAATCTAAAAAAAACTATAATTAATTAATTAAATGAATGAATTAATATTTGAAAAAACTGTATTAACATCAAGTGTCATCCACTACAAGTTCAAAAAAAAAAAAAAATGTATTTGAACTTGAGTGGACGAATAAAAAGCATTTTATGAACGATTGAAAATTTGAGCAAGATATATATAGGGAGAGTGTGAGTTAATAGAAGGAATTGAAATAATTAAGAAATAAACATCGAAGTGAGCTGTAGATACCAAAAGGAATAGATTAGTATTCATAGACAGTTGCATTTTAAGCTAATGTGCTTGGAGCGCTCCAGACACATAAATTTCTGGAAAGTTTCATAGTTGAATAATTTATTTTGAGTGTGAAGTTCTCGGAAAATAAATGCGTCGAAGAAAGACACGGTCATGCAGATATCCTCTTACTAGTTCGAACATCCTCCATGTCTTTGCAGAACCGGTCAAGAGGAGAGAGAATCAACGAATAGATGGAAGATTTCAGTTGTTAAAAATGTTCTGTACTGTACTACAAGCGCATCCATGCGACCCCAATAACTTATTTCATCAACTCAGTAACTGACTTCATTGGACGTGTACTTCTGAGATTCATACAAGGGGCAAATTAAAGTTTATAAAATTACAATAAAAATTTTTTGCATTTTTCTGCTCAAAATATTTTAGTTTTTTCAACAGCAATCACATGCATTTTACACACAGAGGAAAGTGAATCAGTTGTAATTTTTCAGAAAGCAAGTGAACACAGTGAAGAGATACCAAAACTAAAATAAATAATGCTTTTATTTAAAATATATTATTTGTGAGGAAGTTGAAAAAGGAGTTTAATAAAGTACAGTCTTCCTACAGCAAGTTACAAAATATTATCTGAAAAGATAACATCCAATAATTTGAAGGATTTTTTCTTAGGAGGAGAAATAGGAAAATATTACATTACTTTTTATTAGTGCAAATATTATAAAATTTTATAATTAAAAAAATTATAAATATTTTATGATAAGTAAAAACCATTAAGTGAATAAAATCTAATTTTAAAAATTGAGAATTATAAACGTGGCATTCTGAAATTTAATAAACTAAAACATGAAGTATAAAAATTCCCTTATATTACACAATAAGAAATATTTAATAATATTCGCACATAAATTATCAGTTATCACAAGAATATATAAATAAAAAACAATTGAAATTATATTGCAATATAATTTTGTAAACAATGATCAAAAGCATTTTTAGTAAAGACAGAGCACAATTTATTGTTCGTCATTCAAACATTTCAGAAAGCCTCAACTACTATAATACTAAAGCAATAATCGAATGAGATTAAAATTTAATACATAAAAGGTAAAAAAGCTACATTTATATTAAAAAGAGAAAGTTCCACAATAAAAATTTAAAAACAATAAACGAAATGAAATGCAAGCGAATCATGAATCTTTCCGTATTTGTCGTGAAAGTAAAGTCTTCTGTGAAGCTCGTTTTTAAAGACAAAAGTCTATTTTGACAAAAAGTTTTTATGAAACGCCTTCATTTTGCATGAGTTTTCGTGACGTGATAAACGCGTTCTCCGAGAAAATCCTTTATTGCATACAGCACACGCGAATGGCTTTTCTTCCGAATGAGTAAACAAATGAGCAGTTAAACTACTTTTATGTGAAAACCTTTTCTGGCATACTTCACACACGTATGGTTTATCTTCAGAGTGGACGCGGTAATGGGTTTGTAAAACGCCCTTCTGAGAAAACGCTTTATTGCACAACTCACACGAATAAGGCTTCTCTTTCGTGTGAGTTCTCAAATGCCGTCTAAGATTTGAACTTTGTGCAAAGGCCTTTTGACACAAACTGCATTTGTGTGTCTTCTCATTGGTGTGAACAACCATATGGATTCGAAGATCCGTCTTTCGAGAGAAGTCCTTGTTGCATACGTCACAAATGTGAGGTCTGCCCCCCTCGTGAATTGCTAAATGCTTTATTAAATAACTTTTTCTAAGGTACCTTTTGTTGCATATGTCACACATGTGCGGCTTCGATTCCGAGTGGCAAAGCAAATGCTCTTTTAATTTACTTTTCTGGTCAAATCGTTTTCCGCAAATATCACAAGAAAAGTAATTTTCTTCTTCCACAGTTGGTCCACCAAGTTCAGCCATTATTTAATGCGTTTGCCAAAGTACTCGATTCACAGAAGAAAAAAAAAAAAAAAAAAATGTTTATAAACTACAATGAAAAAAAGATGCACGTTTCATATTAATATAAATAATTTCTTTTAAATAAACTGGCAGAAAACAAATTTCCTTCATTTCATTTCATTTCATTTCATTAAAGTGCCAGCAAATTTAAAAAAAAAATTGACGCAGTTCTTTTATTTTTGAAAAACGTGATGCATCCAAATAGGCTTTTCTTGGACATACAGAGATATGCTTTTCATAAATGTTCCAAAAAGGTATGGGATTCTATAAATCTCGAGGTTTATTAACCACCGATTAGGTGTTAAAGGTATAAGATACAGCAGAAGGGACAAATTGATGTTTGGAAACACAAAACGGACATTTTATCCATCAAGATTTTGTGCTTAAGAGCAGTCTTCAAATAACCAGATCACATTTTCAATCACTTGTGTTAACTGAGCAATGCTTCTTGTTAAAACCGCGGATAGGCACTATAAATCTGTGGGCCAAGAAGATTTCCTGTTGAGATCCAGGAGAGTCAGAAGAGAGTTCATGCATCCAGATAATACTACTATAAGAAAGATATACGGATTTTACATTGGTATAAAAAATATGTCAATATATAAATTGAATTCATTAATACATAATTATAATACATGTATGAATAAGCAATAAAAATTTAATATTAGGTAGATATAATTAACACTATAAAATATTAATGTTAACTACATTAAGTAATGTATGTATCAAAACATTAGGGAAATCTTAAGTATCTACTGACACAATTTTTTTGAGATTTTGGCCTCTCCATGGCCTTTGCCAATTCCCCCCTGTGGTTCGCCCACGCCCCCTGGTTTTGTTTTACTTGATACACATATAACTAGCATTTTTACATAATAATTATAATTTTATATAAATTTACCATTTTATAAATTATAATTTTACTAACTTATGGGGGAAATTAACCAAAGCAGAACACATTCTAGCAATGAAATAAGTGGGTTAAGAAACAAAAACAAATATGTATATTTGTTAAATGATTTTCAGTTTCGTTGCTGCTGTTTATGCGCATTACAGATATTGAAAAATTTCTATCTTGAGAGGTTGGAATGTGAGCAGCCAAGCATTTTTGTTTTGCGAATGCTATGATGGCGTTGTTATACAATTTATGGGCAGTGAATACCGGTAGTAGCTTTTGACACGCAAAATAATCGTGTTTGTAATTCATTCCATTCCTTGACTTTGAGATGGTTCATTCCTTGTTTGTTCTCTTTTGTGTCTGTTTTTATATACACAGTCCAGTCACATTAATGTGACCACCTGTCAAAAGCCAGAATAACCACATTTGGCAGAGCGAACCACTCTGCCAAATACATCTTATATCTTAATACATCCTTTATATACACTCAATGTGCTGCCACCTGCCTTTTGTGATGGGTTATTTCATGTTGACGTCGAAAGTAATTGGTGGTCACATTAATGTTACTTGACTGTGTGTATATATATATAGATATTTATTTCACTTGGCAGATTATGAACAGTTACAGCAAAAAAAAAAAAAAGAACAACAACAAGAAAAAAATATACAACAACAACAAAATAATGCAAAACATGCTGAAACAGAGTTCATTAATCTAAGAATAATGCCAAGTTGCAGATCTTTTAGCTACTAAAAAGTGTTACCAGGTGCACCACGGGGAGGTATATCTTCTGCGCACCCGGACTGTGTGTATATATATAGATATATATATAACGAATACCATTTAAATAATGTCTTTTTACCTGAAAGAGTAAATCATACAGAATGCACTAGCATCAGTGACCATCGATCATGAAACTGACGACCCTTTATATGGTACCTAAGCAACCAATAGGAGAGACACAGAATAGTTATAAAGTATGCTGTAATGTAAAGTAGCTTAACTTTTTAAATTGTGTGAGTTAAAAATTTTTTTAGCAGTAATTGTATGTAACATAAAATGATTAAACTAATTAAAAAACTAATAAAAGTGTTTTTAATCATGTATATTGTGCACATACAGTAGTTTTGCATAGAGAGGAAGCCAGGAGACTAATATGATGAGCAGTCATAGCTCAGGGAAATGTTAGCCACTCTGTAAAATTTTATCAACTTAAGCAACGAGGAAAAGAATGTACAGACATTTGAAGGATACAATTTTATTCAAATTATTTTTATAAATAATTTATCACAAATAATCATTCAATAATATAACAAATAAGAAAATATCTCCTAAAAAGTATCGCCCAATATATATTAAATGAAACTTTTGAATTAAATTGTTATATTGAAATTGCAAAGTCATAGCTATAAATATTGAATCAAATGTTTCAAAAATTGTAAAGAATAAATGTATAACTAAATATATTTAAAATTCATACTTCAAATTTAATTCTAAAAAAATCAAAACATTGAAAATCACATAGATGCTAACGCTCCTAGTAGCCATTCATGAAAGTTACAGCTTCTAGTTTCTCAGAAACCTTTTTTTGCGCGTTTTTGCTGTTTGGGGGCTTTTTAATTTAAAAAAAAAAAAAAAAAAAAAAAAAAAAATCAACCAGAAGGGTTAGTTGTTTGTAATGAAAGTTGACTTTGAATGGGAAAACAAGAAAAAGAACAACTATATTTTTCAATTCCTTCTATTAGCACACACTCTCCCTATATATATATATCTTGTTCAAATTTTCAATCTTTAATAAAATACTTTTTTTTGAACTTGTAGTGGATGACACTTGATATTAATACAGTTTTTTTCAAATATTAATTAATTTTAGTTTTTTTAGATTTAAGTTGCATATATTTACCAATAAATGGCGCCAAATAAACTTAAAAAAATGAATGAAAATTATTTATAAAGGACTTTCTGCAATATAGTGAAAAAAAAGTAGGAATTGACTTAAATTTTTTTTTTTTTTTTTTATTACTTGTTATATCTGGGCACATATTTCTCTGGAATATATACCGAGAACCACTGCTCTGCAGAAAATATTTTTAATTAAAAAGAAACACATGTCACTTAAATAAAAATAAATATTTATATAAAAGTACAAGGATGTTTCACTATAAAATTTTGAAAACAATATACGAAATAAAAGTGAAATAAATATATACAAAATCTGTTTCTAGCGAAACTTGTACAATTTTCTATGAATCTTATTTTCCCAAGAAGAGCGACATTTTCTTAAACAAAGGTACGCTGACAATCTTTTAACGTGTTTATTTTGTAAGTTTTCACATGAAGTGATACATATGGTTTCAGGGAAAATCCACTTTGGCATACATCACACACACACGTCGTTTCTCTTCGGTATGTGCCGACATACACGTCGTTTCTCTTTGGTATGCGTAAGCAAATGACGCTTTAAAAATCCACTTTGAGAAAAGCTTTTCTGACATACCTCACAAATAAATGACTTTTTTTTGTTATGCGTATGCAAATGACGCTTAAATTCTCCGTGTCGACAAAAACCTTTCTGGCATATCTCGCAAGAATATGGCTTATCCTTCGTATGCGTAAACAAATGACGCTTTAAGTTATTTTTTTGAGAAAAACATTTCTGACATACTTCGCAAACATGCGATTTCTCTTGGGTATGGATGCGATAATGATTTTGCAAACTATTCTTGCGAGAAAACGTCTTATTGCACAACTCGCATGAATGGGGCCTCTCCTTGGTGTGAGTCGTCAAATGCTGCCTCAGGTGGGACGACTGTGCAAAAGTTTTTCCACACAAACTGCATTCGTGGGGTTTCTCTTTGGTGTGTGTCAGCATGTGGCTCTGAAGCTCATTCTTGTTAGTAAAGGTTTTGTTGCATCTTTCACAGACGTTAGCTTTTATTCCCTCGTGAATAAACAGATGCTTTTTTAAATAACCTTTTTTTAAAAATCTTTTATTGCATATGTGGCACACATGAGGTTTCGTTTCTGAGTGACAAAGCGAATGCCGTTTCAATTTATTTTTCTCATCAAATCTCTTTCCACAAACATCGCACAAAAAAAAGTCCACTTCCGCAGTCGATCCACTTAGTTCAGCCATGACTTGGCGAGTTTGTTATATATTGTTATATTAGTATAAATAATTCGTTTTAGATAAATTCTCGCCAATTTCTTGAAAATTGCTTTGCGATTTATCCAAACATGGTTTTCGTCTAGGTTAATTCCAAGTCAGATTATTCAACATCGAAGAAGCTAATGTGATTGCATGATAACAGGCCACCCTAGGTTTTATCCATTGGAAATCAAATTGTTATAAGTAGAGACAAATTTTAATGACAAAATTATTGACTTTAGTAAGAAATCTGGAAAATCTTCGAATCGAATCCTTCCATGATGAATTTCAGAATCATATTTAAATAAATTCTGGAAAAAAAGAAAGGAATCTTCAGTTGAATAATATTTGCCATATGGATGCAAATTAGAATTAAAATTTATGAAATACAAAAAAAAAAAATTTATGTATGCCTACTATATCTTTAACGACTTACCATGATTAATGTCGTACTGAGAAGACAATGAAAGATTGAGAAGATATAGACATTGAGAAGGTATTGAAAGACTAAATTTACTGGAAAATGAAATCCCAACACCAAGTATGAAATCAGTTTCGGTAAGTGCCAGTTGCAGTTGACCTTGATTTGTCTTCCCATAATATCTCAAACGTGATGGATGATAGAATGATCTCTTACAAAGGAAACATGTCGGCACTCTGTAGAGCATGTTGGATGACAGCAGCTATATGGGGCCGAGCGCTATGCTATCGGAAAACACCTCCTGAAATTGGGTTATAAAAATGGCAGCATATTTAATAGCCGATATGATGTATAAATTTGCTATCAAAGTAACGATGAGAGTTTTTCTGTTTTCATAGGAAATTACTCCCCAGACCAAAACTCCTGTTCAAGGTCCAGTATGTCCGAGACGTAGAACAGCTGATCCTCCGTCTATCCAACATACGCCCATCACTGTCACTGAAACGGCTGCCATCTGAAAAGCAACAGATCCACACTTAACTCACCAATCAGCTGTAGCTGGACAGCAATGAAACGGCAGATGGTGGTGATTTGGAATTAGTGGCATGGATGCTAAAGAGTATCTGACTACGAGCTGTCTCTCAAGCAACTGATTTGTAATCCTTCACTGTCATTTTGGTGCTAATACAAACTCAAAATCTACTACAGATGGATATAGCAAAGGGGTGAATAAGGGCTCGTCAATCTCAGTAGAGGCCCATGAGCTGTCGGATCTTGTATTCTTTAAATAATACCTTGCCATGAACACTGCTGCCACGTACAGTGGATACATCCCTTGCCAAGTCTTTATCTAATATCGCGAAAAGAAAATCTTTCTTCTCGTAGGCCTAATACACGGCGTCGTTCAAACTCAATAAGCTGCTGATACTGCCTTCATCATTTCATCAAAGTTATGCTTGACTCATTATGTCCAATCCGGATTAAGCTCAAGAAGTTTACAATACGAATATAAAGCAAATGTGATTTTCATGTTAATAATGGCGGTACTAGTGTCACTCTTATTCGTCTAGAGGAAATTTAAATAGATGCTGTGTTTTTAGATATGCAAATACGTCTCAGAAATTTCCTTTAGCTACCATCTCCTTTTCAGTGTTTGGATTTTATTTTCCGCCAGTTTACTTCGAAAAATTAAAAAAGAAATAATAATAACAGATAAAATAAAATTTTAACACCATCCACCACATTCACACATCTTTTTTCACTGCTCATCTATGCATGTTTTATCCCACTTGTCAGTACTACGAGCAGCTTATAACAGATGAAAGAGGACATTGCCTTCCAGGTCTGTTTTGATACCCCTTACCTTTAATTAAAATATTATTTTTGATGTAACTCCCATTGTAATAACTTAACAAAATACATTGTTCTTGGAAAGGCAGCGAGGTATTTCTTTGACAGCAAGTTTTAAAGCAGTATGAAAGGAAAAAAAAAATTTTGTTGTTGTTATTTTAACCACAAAGTTTTTTAAAAAAAACTTTTAGTTTCTGTAGAGATGGAATTCATTTATTGATTATGGTACAAACCAGATTATATATTGAATATAAAATACCACTTAAAAAGTAAAATGTAACAATAAAAATATAAACTGGAATATATTTTGGCCTTTTTTTTTTACAAATTTTTTATGTATAATAAATAACAGGGTAGAAAAATGTTTTTCTATATTTCAGTCAAAATATTATTTGAAATATTGTAATATGAAAGATTTCAATTTGGTGAGGTTTAACAAATTGGTTAAGTAACTGATTTTATGAATCAATATTCCCTTTTTTTAAGTGGAATAAATAAACAATATAGTAGATTTACAAAAAAACAGCACTATATTATATGTATTTATGCAAGGATCTCAATCTAGATTAATTTACACTTGTATATTTTATTTTCTAATATTTAATTTAACCCATGGGCACATGTGCTGATAATGCCTTTAATTCATAATAATTTACTAGTTATATAACACACTGACCCAATATCTAAAATGTCTACACTGCCACAATCATGCTGCTTAGGTACACAGGAAAAATTCTTCAAATAGATAAACACACAAAAATTCTTCACTATTTGCCTCTAAAATGCAAATTGCTTAATGGGTAAGAATGATGATCTTTAAGTATTTATAGATCAATATTTATCACATATAATTCTCATATAGGAGACTTACTCCAGTCTACGTTCTAGATTTCCCACAATTCAAAACTTATTATCTCTAAAAGAAAGAAAAAAAAAATTGTTCTTGGTAACATTAGGACCCCATTAGGACAACAATTTTAATAAAATAACACATTTCCCTCCAAACCTAAGAACTATTCAAGCCACCATCATAGCACTACACCTACAAAACTCTGTTACTATCCCCTTACACTGACTGATTCAAACAAAAACATTTTTTCACTTAATGAACAGCTTATACTTCATAACAATTATAATACTTTGATGTAGACCTTATTTATTACCACAAACTTTGAAAATGCACCAGAACAAACTTTTTGGGAATTCAACTTAATAATTTATCAATGAAATTTCTTAATTGGTTCTTCGACACCCTACACTACGGACATTGCTCTAATTAAAAACTTTCTTTTCTGTTACATTTCAGAATCTATTTCTTCCCATATATCTGACCTTAATATTGTTTTGTTTAAATTTGACTTCACTATCCATAGAACTGCTATTCCAAAATACCCCATTCCGTATTGGACTGAATTTTCACAATTAAAACTTGCAGATTACATTCCTAGTAATTTTGACATACAAACAGAACTAGAAAACTCCATTAAACATGACACTGACATTATACACATTGTAATATCACTTTACATTGCATGTGCAAACTGTTTTGATTAAGTCTTTTGATAACACTTATAAATATAAAATCAAAACAGAGAAAAAGTAACACTTTTCCACAAACATCAGAAAGAAACAATTTTAAGCAAATTTGGCAGTTCATAAAGTACCTTCAGGACAAACATAATTATTTAAATTACAATAAGATTTTACAAAGTGAAATTAAAACAGAAATGAATATACATATGAATAATTATTAAAACACTATTTCTCCTAACAACAATTATCTTAGGAAAACAATAAGTCCAGAACAAAATATTCCATTGCACCAAAGAAAACAATATCCTTGCTTATACAAACCCAGACATAGCCGCAACACTATGAAACACAATTTTTCTCCTAACGAGATTAGTAATTCTGACACTGAGCAACTAGTTTCCAAAATCATTCACAAATATGCCACTTCTAATTGTAACTCTTCTCACCATACTACAATTCAAGTCATACCCTCTGCGATTCTTCAATTCATTAAAAATTTCAATATCACAAAAGAATTGTTAAAACATCTTCCTTACAATTTAGTCTTCCTATAATTTTTGAAATATATAAATACTTTGTTCTTAAGTATTCAATGTAATTACAAATAAAATCTTAATTCATGTAAAGAAAAATATTAACACTTCACAAACATTGTACAATTTATATCACTAAACAAATATCTGCAACACATCAATTACTTTGAGCAGTAGAGTGCATATCAGAGAGCTTCATTAACATGCATACCACAACTTCATTATTCCTTGATGTTACACAACATAAACATTAGCGACATTCAAAATTCTATTCATACCAACAAATTTATTTATGCAAATGATACTTTCACTTTTTCAAAAAACTTTATGCCACAAGCAGCCACAGAACACATTCTAAATTATCACAGCTAGAAACCTGGTTATCACAATAAAACATAAAAATTAAAAGTAGTAATTGAGTATTCGGATTCAAGCCAAGGCAACTTACGCTACACACAAAGATTTGATAGACAAATTACATAAAATATTTTGGTGTCACTCAGTAAAATACTAACATGACCCCAGTATGTCACAAACACAATTAAAAAAAAAATAACAATAATAATACTTTACTTTCTGAACATTCTCACTAAAAATTAGATAACAATATATTTATAAAATACTTCTTAAACCAATTATTTTATATGTTGCACCAGTTGGGTCTTGTGTTGTTTCACAACTGTGTTTCTTGTGTTGTTTCACAACTCTTCCCAGTATTTTGGCAAAATTTTCTCCTCAAATACATATTTTTTTTAATTTATTGTTTTCTTTTTTGATTTTTTACCTGTGTAAAATAGCTGTATAATTTGCAGTAATTGAACATTAGTCCTTCTGCACACTTATTTCTTTCTTTTGTGCTATTTTTGTATGCTTTTTTTATACATATAGTTTCATAAAATTTTCTCATTCTTGTAGATTTCTAATTTTTTTTCTTTTTTTAAACATAATTTCCCTATTTTAATCACAAAAGATGTTCATGAGCCATAGTGAAAACTATACTCTTATATTTTTATAATTTACTACTTTTATTTTTATAGTTATCCATATTCTTAAAATATTTTCATTTTCACAAAAAATCTAATTTTTTTTATGTATTTTTCTAAATTTTTTCATTTTTCAAACTATACCTGAGGTTAATTTCTACAATTTTATTTATAATAAAAATTCTGAGCACTAAATTGTTACTTTTTCAAAAATTATTTTTGGAAAACTCCTGCATGTTGTTCATATATATATATATAAATTATACAATATGTCTTATATTATGCAATTATATTACATAATGCAATATTTTATACAAGTATACAAAATTATACAAGTAAAAACTTCATGTTGTTTTAAATTTCCCAAATTTTATAAATATTCACTTGCATACAATTTTTATCATTTTCTTATTTTAAATTGTAAATATTTTTTTACTCTGCATAGGGATTAACTTTGTTCTTTAAATTTATACATTTTACAATTTTTTCTTTTCCTATTTTTAATTTTGCTCCTTTTCCAACACATACAACATTAAAAGAACTTTTTTTTAAATGGGGATCTATTTTTAATTTTGTTTATTTTTTCGACATTCCAACACATACGACCTCAATTTTAAACTAATAAATCTATTATGATTAGTAATAAAAATACACATCAATATATAAAGTTCAATAATAACACAATTTATAAAGATCAGTCGGAAAAATTAATAGTAACCACTGTCAGTAAAAGTTATACAAAACATGTTTGGTTTCTCAATATTGAATTATTTCAATCAGTAATGATATATTTAATTAACCAAACAAAAAGTTTTCAATTAAAAAAATTAGTACTACCTATGAATTAGTAAAAAGTTTTGTAAATAATATGTTTGTGAACATCATGCTTACCTGACAAGTTGCTTTAATTCCTTTAAAGATCAAGAGAAAAAAATAATTAAATTATTACTTTAGACATGAAAGAAAAATAAATAATATTTCAATACTGCAATATCAAAATTTAAATTATGCATTTCATAACAGACACGTTTGCTTGCCTAAAAAATGTTCAAGAGTAACAAATGCAAAACACAAACAGTGGCAGTGAAAGTAGCAGTTGATGTTCAAAACTGCTGTTTTAAATATAAAAACTTAAGATAAAATTTTTTGATATTCTTCTTTTAAATCCCATTCAAAATTCATTACAGAATGTTAAAAGTAAAAAGTGTTAACTTTTTCCAGCATAAAAGTAAGAATTATTCGATTTTTAGACAAGGATTTTGCACAATTAAAGGTCAAGATTATTTAGCAGAAAAATAAATAGAACAAAGCATGGATTTATTTGTATATTTTATTAATGAAAAACTAGAAATTCAAAATACACAGAGCAAAAAAACTTATAAATAACATTCCTATAAAATTCTAGAACACATTTTTAAATCATTATTTATGCAAATAGACTTTAGCTAGCAAAAGTACTATCAGAGAAAAGCCCCCAATCAAATTGCAGTATTTTGGTGATCCCCTATGAAGTGTTACATTTGGCAAAAGTTGGGTTTTGAAATAAATCTGATCATTAGCTTAAATAAGCTTATCATCAGATTTAGTTCACACTCTCCCTATATGTATCTTGTTCAAATTTTCAATCGTTAACAAAAAACTTGTTATTCATCCACTCAAGTTCAAATATATTTTTTTGAACTTGTTGTGAATGACACTTGATGTTAATACATTTTTTCAAATATTTATTCATTAATTAAATTTATTTAATTAATTTTAGTTTTTTTAGATTTAATTTGCATGTATCTAATAATTGCTGGCACCAGATGTAAGTGGAAAATTTCAACTTTATTTGTAAAGGACTTTTCTGCAATATAGTGAAAAAAAAGTAGGAAATGGATTTAAATTTTTTTTTTTTTATATTACTTGTTAGTAGAAAGAATGCGTCACTACAACATTACTTTTTCTAATAGAATTATTTGTGATGAAGCTTAAAAAATTAAATAAAATGAATTTTTAGTTTTTTTTTTATTGTTGTTTATTTGCTGTTTAATCTTTCCCGTGCATCTTCTCAATCGTACAATGTCTTTTTTGATTGTTTTAGGTTTCTGGAACCTTCATGAATAAGATAAGTTTATTATGACAGCACTGGAAAATATTTGAATTTTATACATACTTTTTTCACTAAAGCTCTAATTCTTTTAATTCTTCGTAATTTGCTACGTTCTTGATATTTCGATATATTTGTAAAATATCGATAGAATAAAAAATTTCGATTGAAATCTAGAATACTGTACCCATGCGGAAGTCGCCAATCTTGCAACCCGGAATATTTCGCCATTTCTTTAGGGTTACAATACTTTAGAGGAATTCTTAACTTCTTCGGTAAAAATCCAGAATCCTGTACCCTTTGTGTCAAATGCATCGCCAGAATGCCAAGTCACCAAGTAAGCATAATAAGGAATGCATCATGTGGTTTTCGCGGTAAAATGTTATTACGCCAAAACCGTTCACTGGGATACCAAATCGCCAAGTAAACAAACAAAATGGCTGCCGAAGTTCGGTGTCATTGTAAAAAGCTATTTCATCAAAATTCACCGCCAAACATTCCTATTACGCCAGCATTAGTAGTCAAACAGTTATTGCGCCAGCATTAGTAGCCAAACAGCTATTACGTCAAAGTTTATTTCTGAAAGTGCTTTTAAATATTTTGATTATTCGGCCAAATTTTTAATCCTTGAAATGCGAATTTTGTTTTTCAAATTGCTTTTTTGACAAAATGCATTAACTTTTGGTGTAAAAGCACTTCAAAAAACAAAATTCGCTTGTGCTAGAAAAAAATGAAGAGAAATTAAAATAATTATTCATATTTTTTCATCGAATTACTCGGCTCAAATTATTCATAAATTAAAAACAATATCATACATGCTCAAGCAATCTATACAGCTAAAAATATTTAAGAAAAAAAAAACACTATTTCGTTTTCCAATTGTTTTGAAGAAACTTGATGATGATGTTGTAGATTATTGGAGCTCACTGATTTGATTGAAGCTCACTGATTGGGCCCCTGATGGGGCCTCATCACCGGTGATGACAAACATAAAAGAATGAAAACATTGGCAATGCCCAGAGATTAAAGGAAATCGTGAGAATCGTAAAAGTCCAACATTTCAAAATTGGATTTAGGTAGGTTAGAGCAGAATATTCCTAGATTTTTTTGCGGTTCATATTGTTCGATCTCTTGAATGGCCAGATGTTGGTGGTTGTCAATATTATTGAAGAATATTTCTGAAAGTTTTTTTCCAGTACTTTTTGAGAGGTAGCAGGGATTGAATATCAGCTTTGAATATCAGCGTTTCTCATGAATCAGTTGGCAAAATGGTCGAATGGTTAAATACTCGTCTGAATAATACTTCTTCAAATTAATAAAAAAATTATGTTTTATATGTCTTGGTTATTCAACGTTGTAACAATTGATTTTCGGAATTAAAATTATCAAATAATAAAACATAAGTTAAAATTGTTCCCAAGGTAGCAAAAATGAAACTTCTGCTGATGGGGACAATTTTCCAAACAGTTAAGCACATTTCTTTGTCGATATAAAAAAGGAATTGGTGAGAAGGACTTTGAAAAGATTCATGCGTTTTTGTCAATACAAACATCCATGCTTCCGACATCAGAGACGCGCTAACGGTAATGACCAAAAAACACATTATTCTGTGGAAGATAATGCAAGATATTATAAGGGAAATATCAGATCCAAAATGAAGTATAACAGTAATCATGAAATACATATCCATACCAGTGATCAAAACGTTGCAAAAAACAAAAAAACAAAGTGCATCGTCTATAAAATAAACTATTCGTTTAACAAGCAATATATCACCTAAAATCTTATCGTTACTTATTCCAGAATGATTGCCGAATCTTTTTGGAACATTTAGAATAATACTTCGCATTTGACTGCATACAAGACTATAAAAAATAGAAAATGTCGTTATTGGGAAATCTACGATTCCATTAAAAAATATCGCAACAGTTATATTAAAAAAATGTACAAAAACACTGTTTTGATTTTCAGTATTGAAAAACACTCCATATATATTAAGAGGGGAAATCACGCTATAAGCAACCATGATGATTAAATGCAGAACACAATACATAAACCAACTGTATATGAACAAACTATATTCGTGTCTTTTTCTTTTTTGGAATGAATCTAAAATGCAGGCAATTTTTCTCATTTTATTCCATACTGCTCCAAGTTGGCATCGATACAAAAACACAATTGTGAAAACCTGTATTACAGCAACTTTAAAAGTATAAATATTCATGCCTTCTAAATCTGTATAAAACTCTGTATACGCATACAAGAACACAACAACAGCATTGAAAAGTATGTTTAGAAACATCCAGAATTTTCTAAACTTATTATTATTTTTTTTAGGAGATTTTATGATGAAACTGAATTGAAAAAGTAGAAAAATGCATTTATAGAAAAATTTCATTTCAACCTTTAAAGGAAACTTTTTTTAAAAAAGAATGAGAAATTTTTAACGAGAGAACGAGAATTTTTTAACAGAATATGATCTGGATGAATAGTTACAAATATTCAAATGGTAGAAGTTTCAAAAGCAAAAACGGATCAATGGTTAAGTGATTCTAAAGTCAATATTGTAGAAAGCAATTATTTAGAATTGTAATTTATGCGTTTATTGATTGTAATAATTTATTATATTTTGTTTTAAATATTGATAGCACGGTCATTACTCGTATGAAACGTTAAAAAAGAAAACAAATTTAATTCCAAAAAGAGTTTTGCTCCATTTAAAACATTAAAAACCTTTTAGATTGTAACTAGAAATACCAATTACGTAAATTATATTTTATTAGTATTTAGGTTCAATTAATAATAAATTATTTTATTATTTATTTGATTGATGTTCAATTTATTCATTTCAATTATTGCAATGTTTGTTTATTATAATATAGTTCTACAGAAATCAGTTTAATGTTCTTGATTATCTAGTGTACAATGTTAGTAAATTCATTTAGAAAACGCAGTTTAATTATCTGTTTTGAATTTTTACCCTTTTCGCTTTCAAATGTTCTTGTGTAAAATTACAACTATCATTATTGAAATGAATAGGACAAATGCATGCAAGTTAGTAGAAAGGTAAATTTTTCTTTGTTGTGCAAATGAGTTTTGATACAATCTTTGTAATCGTATCCTAATTAACATATTTGAATCGTCATGAAGTACAAATCGAACAAAAATATTTTTTAATATAGTTTTGAGATTCATAGTTTACTTCATTCATAGTTTTGTAGCATAATTCTGTAATTGTCTTACATCAAACAAATCATAGCTCCAGGTATCTATATTTCATTCAGTTAATTTTAGTTTTACATTTTTAATTTACTATAATTTAAAAATAGTAAAATTTTAATATTTCTTTTTCTTAAATGACTTATTGACTTTATGCTAATTGATACTTTGTGCTTATTTATGCTTATTGATTTATGAAATTTTAAGCAAATGTTCTGTTAAAAACTATTTTATTTACATTATACTGAAATCACGAGAAATTATATAATTTTTAATATTGGATAATGGCAACATTAATTTTTTTTCTTTAGATAGAGTTGAAAAATAATTGTAAATAAACGTTATTTTATTCTCACTGAAGTTCATTTAACAGTTTATATCAAAATAAGAATATTATTTAAGAATATATTGAAAAATTTTAACCAATGTTACATTCTCTTCAAACTTCATAAAATTCAGAAATATGTTTATTACACTGTGATAGGATAAGAAGTATCCATAATATTATTCAAGTTAATTAGGGCAAAATTATTTATTTAATTATAAAGAATTTTTTTGTAAGCCGAAGAAGAAAAAATGTATTCATAGTAAAATTAAAATTTAAAATGTGTGACTAAAACATTTAAAATATATTTTTGCAATTTCTGCTTCATTCACAATTCACTGAAATAAGATAAGTCTTCATCAGATCCATTATCGTTAAAAAAAAATTTTTTTTTAATACGTTTTCATTAGTTTCACCTGTATGTTTGTTTGTAACTGACTCTTTGGGCTCGATTTTGCCCTACTTTAAACGATCAAATTTAATTTAAACGTTGTAGACTTATCAAGGACCGACGACACTAAAATATTTTGATACGTTTATTATCTCATCGTGGTTAGGATCGCCAGGATCAGTGATTTTATTTTAACTCATGAAGAGAAATTTAACCCATGTAGAATGAAAGTACCTAAGACATTCAAACCTACGTCGGACAGTGGCACAACGGATAACGCGCCTGACTACGGATCAGGAGATTGCCTGTTCGAATCCTGGCTGGCTCGACGTATTCTCATTTAGCCTTTGTTTTAATCACAATGAAATTATTGTACGAAGTATAGTCCCAGTCCTCCGTACCCGGGACCTCATTTAAATATTATAGTTCAAAAAAACACGCTTTTAGAGTTAATCAAACTAAAAAGTAAAAAATAGTTGTTAACATAAGAATAAAATGACTGACGAGAAAATGAATGTCACTGTTCTAAAAGCGTGGGGTGCTTTGTATGACATTTTTAAACTAACTCTGCATTTCGGAAGGAAACCAGTGAAAAATTATAACGATTGATATCGAGCACCCCACGCTTTTAGAACAGTGACATTCATTTTCTCGTCAGTCATTTTATTCTTATGTTAACAACTATTTTTTACTCTTTAGTTTGATTAACTCTAAAAGCGTGTTTTTTGAGTTTTTTTTAAACTATTAATTTATTTAGTTCTTTTTGTTTTCTTCATGGAAATATTAGTAACAGCACCATTCCGAAATTTCTAATATTTTATAAGGCAAACGTTTTTTTCTTAAACAAAATTTGTGCAAATATTCCAAGGATGAGGTATCGCCTGCCGGGATGGATGAAAGAGACGGTAGAGAAGAGATTGTATCACCATATTTTTAAAATGAACTGTAGATACTGTTTTGGTAATTGACGTTAATTTTAAACCTTCGCATTCAGTGATGAAATATTTACAATTTACATCAGAGCAGGCATGGGCAAACGTTTTCGGTCGAGGGCCAAAAATCGAAAAAAAAAAGTTCGGCTGGCCAAGATAAATTTTACTATAATTTAAAAAAAAATAATACAAGTATTACAATTTAAACATGTTAATGAGAGGAATGAAATTGCGATTTCATTTATAAAAGTTCCTTATATTGAGGTTCGAAGTGAGATGTATTGATTCTAAGGAAGGAGGCTAAATGCTCATCTGTCAGTCTACTTCTGAAATAATTCTTCCTAAGGTTCATAGTTGAAAACACTTGTTCACATATATAAGATGAAGGAAACATAGCACTGATTTTCTGGGCGTGAGATATTAAATTTGGGAAACTTACTTTCGATAATGTTTTGTAAAACTTATTGGCGCCAATCTACAGCTATAACTAACAAAGAACTTCTGCCTTTAACACTTTACCGAGTGAAAGCTGTTTGTGCTTGCTATTTCCGTCGATTTATGTTTTGTAGAACAAAAATAGAAAAAGTAAAAATATCATTAGTCCTTTGAAAAAATGGAAGAAAAACAAATATTTAATCAAAGTAGAAAAGGAGATGGATATACAATATATAAATATTTTTTCTTTCTTTCTAATGCAACTGGCAAACACTTAGATAGCTTGGTCTTGGATGCCTTAAGGCAAGCGCTGCACAGAAATTACTCACTTAGCATTACCCAGGAAGCGCGTGTAACTTGAAAATAAGCCACGGACACGGAATAACAATGCCCCCGCAACGCTCTACGATCCTATTAGACCGGGACCTACGGTTTAAAGTGGATTCCGAACCACTACAAACATCCATGGCACCGCCGGGACTCGAACCTGAAACCTGTAGTACCGAGCGCCAGAGCGCTAGCCACTCTGGCCATTCAGTCCCATATATATAATATATAAATATATATTTCTTTTTATTTGTCTCGGGCCGACAAACTAAAATTCTATCCGCGGGCCGGATAGAACTTTCCGGAGGGCCGTAGTTTGCCCATACCTGCATTAGAGCTACCTTAACAGGACCCCCCCCCCTTCCGTACCACAGATGCATAATACTTTACATAATCTATGTCCTTTGCAAAATTTGATATTAATTATATTCATGTATCATTATTATATTTAAAATGCGATTTAATGTTACTTGATAAATAAAGCAAAATGTGAGTGAATTCCAATTATCTGATCGCAATTTTAGATAGAAAACTCTCCAATGATATTGTCATTGACTTGCGGAGGGTACTTGCCTAATTCTCCCACTGGCCAAAACACAATGATGGATTTCTATTCAAAATCATGAAATGTGTGGGCGAAATTGACAAGCTTGTCCACACTGAGTTCTTCTGTTTCAAGGGGGGGAAAAAAAAAGAAAAGAAATTCGGAAATACTTAACTTCTTATAATAGAATCTTAATTTCCATATACTAAAATACTTAAGTTTGTATTAAATGCATGATTGTAGCCATTTTATTAACAAAACTGAAATATCATCTGCATAATAATTTGTAATGAGCTGCGATTTATATTTTGTTTAAGCAAACGCCACTTGAAAAAGTGCTGCATATTTCATACATTTTTTTGTAAAAACCGGTCATGTGGTGGTTTTGTTATCTTCCGTTAGGAACAATCAATAAAAATTGTGCTCAACTCCTATCTAACATTCATCAAATGAAAGTTGAACTAAATATGAATAAAAATGTATAGCAAAATAAATTCATTTCGACAAAAGAAGAAAATATATATCCCACAAAAAAAATTGAGATAATAAATACCAAATAGGAAATAGAAAAAAAACTACAAAAGCATATAATAGCGAAAAAAATTAATTCAAATTGCATTTTTAACCCACATTCCTGTTGGCGTAATCTGAAAACGAGCACCGCCAAGTAATCATATTTTAAAATTTGAATAAACAAGACTTAAATTAAAAATAAGTGTCACAAATAGGTATAAAACATGTTTCTCAATTTCCATATTTAAAAACCGCATAAATTAAAATACTACTCAATGTACATAAATTAACCTATTTACTGAAATAATCCTTCCCAGTTTAGCCAGTGAAAGATGCACACTGTTGTAGTCATTCATATCGATCCAGAAATTTAGATGCTTTTATAAATTTCACTATATTCGTTTATTTATAAGAAAAATATACTGAATGAATTAAATGGGGCACGTGTAAAAACTAATAAAGTGTAAAATGTCACTATAAATAGAAGGATCTTTTTCAATCCCTTCTATTAGCTCACACTCTCCCTCTATATATCTTGTTCACATTTTCAATCGTACATAAAATACTTTTTATTCATCCACTCAAGTCCGAATACATTTTTTTGAACTTGCAGTGCATGACACTGGATGTTAATACAGTTTTTCAAATATTAATTCCGTAATTAAATTTAATTACTTAATTTTAATTTTTTTTTTAGATTTAAGTTGCATATATCTACCAATAGATGGCGCCAGATAAATTTAAAAAAATGAATGAAAATGATTTATAAAGGACTTTCTGCAAGTAGGAATTGACATCAAATTTTTTTTTTTTTACCTTACTTGTTTACAGTATAATTATAAAAACACAAAAACAGATGGAAAGGAAAATATACGAATATTTAGTAAGATTTTTTATTTCGTATGAATTTTCATATGACGTGATAAATTTCCTTTGATGGCAAATCCTTTTTGGCATATTTCACAAACATGAGGTTTCTCATTGGTGTGTGTAAACAAATGGCGTGTTAAATGTCCTTTCAGAGAAAACCTCTTTTTACAAATTTCGCACACATAGGGCTTTTCTTCGGTATGAGTTCTCAAATGCTCTCTTAAATGTGATCTTTGAGTACATGTTTTTCCACAAAGAATGCATTTGTGAGGCTTTTCTGTCGTATGAATAAGCATATGCCTTTGCAGGCAATCATTTTGTGCAAAAGCTTTGTTGCATACTTCACATGCATAATCCTTTATTCCACCATGAATCAGTAAATGCCGTTTTAAGTCACCTTTTCTGAGAAATCTTTTACTGCAAAAGTCACACATATGAGGCTTCGTTCCTGAATGACAAAGCGAATGCCTTTTCAAATTCCATTTCTGAACAAATTGTTTGCCGCAAAGACCACACATAAAAGAATTTTCTACTGCAGTTGATCTACAAAGTTGAGCCATTATCTTAGTGCGCTTATTATAGTACTTGGCTTAATAGACGAAAAAACGTTTTGACTTCTACAATGAGAAAAAGACGCAAATTTTTACATCGACATAGAGAATTTACTTTAAATGCCCTATGTAAATCTTCTTTCTGATATTAAAATTGCTTCACTTCATTTCATTATGACAGTTGCCAAAGTGCAAAAAAAAAAAAATGTCGTACTATTTCTGTATTTGAAAAAACTTATTCATCCAAATGTGGTTTTCGTAATTAATATCGATTTCGAAATTCGATATCGAAATTTCAAGTAATTAATATCGATTTGGGGCCAGATGGCCGAGTGGCTAGCGCTCGGTACCACAGGCGATGGATGTTTGTAGTGGTTCGGAATCCACTTTATACCTTAGGTCCTTGTCTAGTATGATCATAGAGCGTGGCGGGGTAGTGTTACTCCGCGTCCGTAGCCTATCTTCAAGCTACACGCACCCCTTGGGTAATGCTAAGTGAGTAATGCCGGTGCAGCCCTTGTTTATGGCATAAAAAATAACTATTTGCCAGTTGCATTAGAAAAAAAAAAGTAACGATCTAAGTGTTTTGCCACTAGTAACAGGGGTGGTGTGAGGATGGACTTCCATACAGAGCAAGCAATATGACCGTAAATATTAAACAAAATCTTCAAGTGTAACATTTGTAGTGGTCCTCTCTACCAAAAGACCTAAACAAAAGGAAATTCCACCCTATTGATTTGTTGTGATTATATTCTGCACAGGGGCCTGAATGGCCGAGTGGCTAGCGCTCTGGCGCTCGGTACCGGTACAGGTTTCGGGTTCGAGTCCCGGCGGTGCCATGGACGTTTGTAGTGGTTCGGAATCCCCTTTAAACCGTAGGTCCCTGTCCTAATAGGATCGTAGAGCGTTGCGGGGGCATTGTTACTCCGCTTCCGTATCTTCAAGTTACACGCGCCCCCCTGGGTAATGCAAAGTGAGTAACGTCTGTGCAGCGCTTGCCTTAAGGCATCCAAGACCAAGATGTCTAAGTGTTTGCCAGCTGTATTGGAACAAAAAAAAAAAAAAAATTCTGCACAGACAACAAAGATTTCATTGAGCATGGATTTACACAGTATAAACAGTTGTGATACAATGCTATACTGCAGTATTGAAACACAGCAATTGTTCTCATTGTAGCACATACTTAGTATAAGGAAGCAAGCATTACCATGTTCAAGATCAACTTAAGGATCTACATTCTATACCTTTCATAGGCAAGTATCTTTTTCTGCATCCCTTATCCAATTTTGGATCCTATAACATTTGATCCAAATTATGTCCTGGATTGCTCTAGGCAATTCCAGCAGGAAACGCCGTGAAAGGTTGCAATCTTCTGTCTTAAACATGCTTTAAAAAAACTAATAATAACACTGTTATTTATAATAAAATTGTACATTTTATATTCCAACAATTTAATAATTTTTATATTCTAAATTATGGAGGACTGATGGCCGAGTGGCTAGCGCTCTGGCACTGGGTGCCACAAGTTTCGGGTTTTCAGTCCCAGCGGTGCCTTGGATGCTTGTAGTGGTTCGGAATCGACATTAAACTTCATGTCCTGGTCTAACATGATCGTAGAGCGTGTTGAGGGGTAATGTTACTCCGCATCCGTAACATATCTTCATGTTACAACGTGAGTGAGTAACGTCGGTGATTTAGTGCTAAGTGAATAACGTCGGTGCAGCTCTTATGGCATAAAAGATCACGGTCTAAGTATTTGACAGTTGCAATAGAAAAAGACATTCTAAATCATTAGAGGTATGATGCGATTAACCCCTCTGTTCTGATTTCATACCGAGTCGGAGATTAAGAATCTCATATTTAGAAATTTGCTTCCACTTTGGAACGATTTAGAATTTGCTGGTAATTTATCTCCACGAAAGTATATTTAGAGGAATTAATTTTTCATATATAGGTATAACATGTCTTTTTTTTATTCGTTGACACATTCATAATTTGAATAAGCAAATGAACTGAAACAATTTTTTTTAAACTTACATTTCATTTAATTCAAATTCTGTATGTAAGGTAGTGTTTTTTGAATGTGAATTGGTTTTCTACCTTGCTGCTGTTTCATGCACTGTATATTTTTCCTCGTCTAAAGTTATTCCAACGATAGCAGTCAGTGACTGCCGTCATACCAAATCATCATCTTCACCAATGCTCAATGAAAGAAATCGTCACCACAAAGAACAATTTTCTTTTTCTACTTCGCTGCTATCTCATGCACTGCATTTATCTCCTCGTCTGATGTTTTTCCCTGATAGAGGCTTGCGGCTACCTTGTAGCCAAGGAGCTTCGTTAAATACTAATTTGTTGTGAATTAGAGAAAGAGTTAATTTTGATTTAATTTTTTCTCCCAAGGGTCTTTTCACCATTGAATGACCAATACCCGACTCATATTACTTCAACATCTCTTGGTGGCCTGATGGCCAATTGGCTAGCGCTCTGGCCTATGGTACCACATGCTTCAGGTTCGAATCCTAATGGGTGGTGGCATGGATGTTTTTTCGGGGGTTTTCGAAATCCACGTTAGGCTGTAGGTCCCGGTCTAATTTGCCCAA
>BPLQ01003951.1:172678-201011 GCA_021605075.1 Caerostris darwini | reverse complement strand
AGGCTGTAGGTCCCGGTCTAATTTGCCCAAAGTGTGCACCAAATGACAGTAGAAAGACAAATCTACAGCTTTTATTGTTTGTTGTTGTTGTTTCTTATCCCACCTGGCTGCACGAGCCCATAAGTACTCATGATTGAAGGGGAAGGAAGCAGCTTCTGTTGTGATGGAACACCCTTAGGTAGAAGTCTGACTTTGGCTCCGTGACGCTCTTACAGTCATAGGAGACCGGGACCTACGGCTTAAAGTGGATTCCGAACTACTACAAACATCCATGGGCACCGCTGGGATTCGAACTCGAAACCTGTGGTACCGAGAGCCAGAGCGCTAGCCACTCGGACATCAGGCCCCGCTTTTATTGATCTCTCGATTGTCAGTGCACATATATAGTATTGCTCCAATTTATCTTATTTTATTCACTCCGAGCCTTTTGACAGTGATCACTTTCCGATGCAGCTATCCCTTCAACCCCATTCTCTACAAACACTTGCAGATCGGTCATCACATGGTCCAAAGTTCATCTATTTCATAAAGATAAATTGAATCTCGCTCGCACTTTTGCATCATATTTAGATTACGGCTAACAAACAAACAATAATAATAAGAAAAGCCAATAAACTGATGCTTAATAATATGAAATATCTCACCACCCAACACTAGTGGAATACTCAATACAATAACTTTTTATGAAAGAAACGCAAACTCTTGCATCAAGCTCTATCTCAACTTTCACGAGACCTGCGGATTTCTTGCAAGAAAATTTCTGCTAATCTCCATCGTTACATCACTCATCTTAAGAGATACTGTTGGCATTCTGTTTGTACCTCTAGAGCAGGCGTCTCCAAACTACGCGACGGCGAATAGTTTTTTTAAAAACTTTTTTTTTTATTTTAACACAGAAGGACAATCTCGGTTTTATTTACCTGCTATGTAAAGTTTAATGACAAGCATAAAACTCGGAAAATTTAACTTAAGCGCAACAACTAACAAGTAATTGAAATGTATCCCAATAACATTATAAACTAGTGAACATCCCGCGGTTACCCTCGGTAGTTATGTTGGGGTAAAGAGTATCGCATATGTATGTATATCGATGTTTGGAATGTATATATCCTGAATCAAACATATGATTTTCATCCTGAACGACTAGAACGACTTCCTGAGTCTAGAAATTATAGATAATGGCGGAAAAATGAAAATGGTTTTGGCCCTTGTTACTTATTGGAGTAAACAGTATGGCCCGAAGGCTGGAAAGTTTGGAGACCCCTGCTCTAGAGGATATAACAGCAAATTATATAAAATTATTAAAATAATTTATAATAGAGACAATAATCTAGACATCAATAAGATCTAACATACAAGTACTAATTTGGTTATGACAAATCCGAACAAGCAAACTAATATGTTAGCATCCCATTTCGATGAAAACCTCGACCATTAGTTTATTTCTTTTGATCTTTTTGATGATAGCAACCAGCATTACAATAGGCCTATTTTTGAAAAGTGAGGCCTACAATAGGCCTCACTTTTAGTAAGGTTTTTTTTTTCTTTACACCAAAAACAGTGCTATGATAGAATTTCTACTGACGTTGTCATTCTGACAAAATATTTAAACTTTTTTCTTTATTTTCTGGAAATGAATATCTATTATATATATCTAATACTTCCTTTATTTTCCCCAGTTTGAACGAGAGACTTTAAAGCAAAAAAAAAAAAAAAAGTACTTGAAAACTGTCACATATGAAACAAACGTTAAAATTCGGGTTCAAGAACCGACAGTCGGAAAGAAGCTACCTGAAGTAATTTTATAAAGAGAATGCGATGTCCTTTCAAGTGTCGAAATTGTTTATTTTTTTATTACATTTCTTACTTAAAAATTATAATAATAATATAAATAAAAAAAAAAATTATGCATATATAACAGGTGGGCTGAAAAGTCCGTAGGCTGACACATAGATGGTGATACTAGTATTAAATCCATATGTTTAGTTAGCCCTAACCTTCAAAAGACGCGTGTATAAATTTGACAGCTGTTGCACTATTAGTATGTGAGTTATAGCATTTTTAGGGTTCATCACGTGCAGTCCACTCGGCTGACTGTCGATTGACTCCTGTGTGAAATGATGGAGCCATGTTTCATCCATTATCACATATCGACGCAAAAATTCGGCTTTATTACGATTGAAGAGCACCAAACACTGCTTAGAATCATCAATTCGTTGTTGTTTTGGGTCGATTGTGAGCTCGCGCGGCACCCACTTTGAACAGAGCTTTCGCATATCCAAATATTCATTGACGATATGTTCAACGCGTTCCTTTGATATCTTTAGGGTTTCAGCTATCTCAATCAACTTCACTTTACGGTTATCAGAAATTATTTTGTGGACTTTTTTGATGTCCCCGTCGGTAACAGCCTCTTTGGGGCGTCCACTGCGTGCATCGTCCTCGGTGCTCATTTCGCCTCTTTTAAATTTAGCAAACCACTTCTCTACAGTTGATTTTCCTGGTGCAAAGTCCGAATAATGTTTATCAAGCCAAGCCTTGGCTTCAATAGTATTTTTTTTTCGCCAAAAACCAATGCTTTATTAACACACGAAATTCCTTTTTATCCATTTTTTTCAAACTAACAAAAGGTGCTTCACTAAAAATGCTATAACTCACGTACTAATAGTGCAACAGCTGTCAAATTTATACACGTGTCTTTTGAAGGTTAGAGCTAACTAAAAATCATATGGATTTAATACTAGTAGCGCCATCTGTGTATCAGCCTACGAACCTTTCAGCGCACCTGTTATATGTAAATATATATCTTACTCTTTTTCTGTCTAATTAATGGGCTCAAAGCTTAAGAAACTTCTCTCATTCAAAAAGCAGGTGATAGAGGTTGCTATGCTACCAAGGCTCTCCGTCAATCTGGCAAATAGTCGTCGTCGTTCAAATAAGTTCTTAAAACTCATCGTTTACCCCAGAGATGGGCAAACTTTTTTGGTCGCGGGCCAAAAATCGAAAAAAAATAAAAGTTTAGCGGGCCAAGATAAATTTTTCTAAAATTTTAAAAACAATATACAAGTATTACAATTTAAATATGTTAATGAGATGAATGAAATTGCGATTTCATTTTTAAAAATTCTTTATATTGAGCTTCGAAGTGAGATGGACTGATTCTAAGGAACGAGGCTAAATGCTCATCTGTCAGTCTACCTCTGAAATAATTTTTTCTGAGGTTCATAGTTGAAAACACTTGTTCACATATATAAGATGAATCAAGCATAGTACTGATTTTTTGAGCGTGAGATATTATATTTGGAGACTTACTTTCTATAATGATTTGCAAAACTCAAACTTTGGCATATTTAGAAACAACTGCTATATATATTTTTTTAATTTGCCTCGGACTGGCAAATTAAAATTCTAACCGTGGGCCGGATAGAAACTTCCGACGGGCCGGAGATGGCCCGCGGGCCGTAGTTTGCCCATTCCTGGTTTACCCCCACGAGCTTAGATAATTGCTATGCAGAAATATATCTACATATACCTATAAAATTTATGGTGTATGAGTTCTTTATTTTATTTATTAGATATTCAAAAGGGTACAAAACAATTTATTTTTAAAGAAAAGATTTTCAATATGAATTTTCTTTTAAATTTTGTTATATTTTTTACTAATAGATGGCAGCACAACAGTCACATCAAACAAAATTCTGAATTTCCTTGAATTCATGCTCTCATAATTGTGCAAAAATTCTATACAGTTATTAATTTATAAAAAATGAAAATATTTTATATATTTACTAATTTTTTGTTCTAAAAATGTCAAATATAAATAAACATTTATCTATTAAAATAAAAAAATATATATATATTACATCCTTCTCAAAAGTAATGAAGTGAGTTTATTTCTTGGTATCTAGAATATTTAGAGAAAACGGTTATTTTAATTATAAGCAAACGAAACTCATGTTTAAGCAATTATTTGAATAATAGCATCAGAAAATATATGATCCCTCATCCAGATAAGTTATACAATTATACACAACTGCGAAGTTTAACAAGATCAAAAATTGTTCACGATTAATTTATCTGCATCTTAATGAATTTTTACGAGCATCCTTGACATATTACGCACTCTATTTTAAAAAAATTATCAAAACAAATTTGGCTTTACTCTAAAATTATTAAATATTCTTTTTCGAATTTTTTTCAAATTTTAATTATTTTATAAAAATTTTGCTTCTGTCTAATTCATGTTGCCTACTTCATATTGAATAAAGTTAAATAAATATTAACTGTTGTCAAAAACAGAACATGACTTCCAACAGAAATAAGGAACCTGGCCCAGTATGATGTTGACCCAATCTGTGCCAACCTCTGTTATATATAACAGGTGGGCTGAAAAGTTCGTAGGCATAGATGGCGCTACTAGTATTAAATCCTTATGATTTTCAGTTAGCCCTAACATTCAAAAGACACGTGTATAAATTTGACAGCTGTTGTACTATTAGTATGTGAGTTATAGCATTTTTAGAGAAGTTATAGCATTTTTAGTATTCATCACGTGCAGTCCACTCGGCTGACTGTCGATTGGACTCCGGTGTGAAATGATGGAGCCATGTATCATCCATTGTCACATTTCGACGCAAAAATTCGGGTTTATTACGATTAAACAGCTCCAAACACTGCTTAGAATCATCAATTCGTTGTTATTTTGGGCCGATTGTGCGCTCGCGCGGCACCTTCTTTGAACAGAGCTTTCGCATATCCAAATATTCATTCACGATATGTCCTTTGATATCTTTAGGGTCTCAGCTATCTTAATCAACTTCACTTTACGGTTATCAGAAATTATTTTGGGGACTTTTTTGATGTTTTCGTCGGTAACAGCCTCTTTGGAGCGTCCACTGCGTGCATCGTCCTCGGTGCTCATTTCGCCTCGTTTAAATTTAGCAAACCACGTCTCTACGGTTGATTTTACTGGTAAAAAGTCCGAATAATGTTTATCAAGCCAAGCCTTGGTTTCAATAGTATTTTTTTCGCCAAAAAGCAAAGCTTTATTAACACACTAAATTCCTTTTTATCCATTTTTTCAAACAAACAAAAGTTGTTTCACTAAAAATGCTATAACTCACATACTAATAGTGCCACAGCTGTCAAATGCATACACGTGTTTTTTGAAGGTTAGGGCTAACTAAACATCTTATGGATTTAATACTAGTAGCGCCATCTATGTGCCAGCCTATGAACTTGTCAGCCCACCTGTTATATATATATACATACATACTAGTTCAAATGATAGAATTCCAACTTCTTCAAAAAAATTCCAATTCTCCAAAAATTCTTTCTATTAATTCGGTATCTTGAAGATCTGAAAAAATTAAAATTCTGATAATGCTAAAAATATGTTACGCTTTTGTAATAAACTCCACTGTGCAAAATGATACTTTACTTTAAAAAAAAAATTCAATGATAGATCAAAATATCATTTCGATTCATCATCATTATCATCATCAGTCATAAAAATTGGATTACATGATACACAACGTAAGGGACATACCACAAATAGTAAAAACATCAGAACCTTTTATCTATAAAATATAACTGTTGACTTGATCCTGCAGATGGAACGTTTGGACAAAAGGACATTTTGGTCATGAGAATATGCTTAAAGCTCTAATATGAAGCGAATATATATCATGTTGTTGTTGTTGTTGCTTATCCCCTTGACTTAGAATCCTAAACCAAGTCCAATAGATCATGCTGTATCAATAGATAGTAAACGGTGCTCCCCTCATTCAAGAGTTGTCTCACAGAGGCACCAATACAATCGATGAGACGTGAGGGAGACGCGATGGCCGAACAATGACAAAGAGTATATGTCTTCTCGTCTCCATTGAAGGTCAAAATCTTAGTGTGGCCAGTCCTTAGTCTAGCTAAAGTCGTTTGAGCAGATCTAGGACAGGAGCACTGCAAGGACATACCAGGATATTTAGCGGCGTACCGTGCATGAATGGGTGGCAACCTCCAAGCGGTATTCACTCTGGCTAAAGTCATGGAATGAACCTCTGAAGCTAACAGATTGGAAGAAGAAGCTTTGGGAAGTTCGCACCCTTCCCTAGCGAGCAGATCAGCAATTTCATTTCCTTAGATGGACACATGGGAAGGAATCCACTGCAAGCACACCGATGCGATCTGGTTCAAAACAGCTAGGTTAGAAACTATATCCTGCCCCAATTTGTCCAGGATGCTTGGCCAATCTTTCAAATACTGTATTGAGCTCTTACTATCAGTTAGAATCCAAACATCAGGTACTTTAAAGTCTAAAGCTAGGCTCAGAGCTTCGCTTATAGCAATTAATTCTGAGCGGAATACTGAGCTGTGGTCCGGGTTTCTAAAACGATATCTAAATTCTCCTGTACTTGTCTTCATAAAAATTCCGCTACCTGTTCTTCCAGAGTCCGATTTGCTTCCGTCAGTGTAAATAACCAGGGCCCGAGGAGAAATGTTATTGATGATCTCGAGAGCCAAGTGACGCAGCAACTCCGGGTGTTCTTCGTGTTTGATAAATTTCTCTTTCAAGTCTTCATTAAAAGTTACATTACTAAGTACAGTAGTAGGTGTCAGTAGATTAAAAGGAACACTGGACTCGACTTGAAATATATCATTTGATGTATTACATTTAAGTCATGTCTCCCTTTTGACTTCAGTTCACTTTCATTATCGTAGCAATGATTTGTAAAGCGACAGTTGTTTATAAAACCTTTTCTCATGATGAACATTGTTATTTATCTAATTCGTTAGAGCTATGCTGTCTTGCGTAAAACAACAATAGACGTAGAACTACATAAACATGAACACGAGTAGAACAGAAGAAAGGAACGGAACTAGAAAATCCTTCAGTTTACATTTTATTTGTTTAACATACCAATATGAAAAGAAAATAAACATTAGGTTAAATAGAGAAAACTACATGACAATTTATTTAATAAATTTGAATGCACCAAAACTTTTAAATAGTTACCTTTGAAGCACACCCTAGTTAATGTTATACTCATAAACTGTAATGTCACAAATGCATGTAGAATAACAAATGGTCTATTGAAATAAATTATTTAACAAACACCTCTAAAACAGGGGTGTGTTTTTAAAGGATGCTTTAAACATGTTTTTTTCTTTCTAATGCAGCTGGCAAACACTTAGACAGCTTGGTCTTGGATGCCTTAAGGCAAGCGCTGCACAGACCTTACTCACTTTGCATTACCCAGGGGGCGCGTGTCACTTGAAGATAAGCCACGGACGCGGAGTAACAATGCCCCCGCAACGCTCTACGATCCTGTTAGGACCGGGACCTACTTTTTTAAGTGGATTCCAAACCACTCCAAACAACCATGGCACCGCCGGGACTCGATCCCGAAACCTGTGGTACCGAGTTCCAGCCACTCGACCATTCAGGCCCCTTACTTTAAACATTCACCCTTGACAAAAGGTTTCTCTTTGATTCAATATTCCCACAGAGGAATGTAAACAAACATTTATAATTTATGTGTGGAAGTTTCCTAACGTATTTAATATTTTAGAGTGCTCATCTTCATTCCGTGTGTAGGCGCGAACATGAATTTTAGTGAAAAAGGATATTTTGTTTCTCATTTTACAAAAACCACTCAAATTTCTAACTAAATGTAAATGTATTCACTCAATTTGTTGTGTCTTAAAATTGAATTTTTTGATGGCGTGAGATTTCGAAATCTATCTTTATTTATAGGTAGATGATGAAAAAAAAAAAAATGAATCGATTTACAGTGTGGGGGGCTATTTTTTAATATTTACTATTTTTATTTGCGTGCGGTATTAACGATACCAAATTTGACAGAACTTCATCATGAATCGGGCCTGAGTGGCTAGCGCACGGTACCATAGGCTTCGGGTTCGAGTCACGGCGGTGCCATGGAGGTTTGTAGTGATTTGGAATCCACTTTAAACAGTAGGTTGCGGTCTGACTGGATCGTAGAGCGTTGTGGGGGGTAGTGTTACTCCGCGTCCATAGCTTTTCTTCACGCTGCCCGCACCTCCTGGGCAGTGCTTAGTGAGAAACATCGGTGCAGAGCTTGTCTTAAGGCATTAAAGACAACCGTCTAAGTGTTTGCCAGCTGCATTAAAAAAATAATAAAAAAATAAATAAAAACATCATGAATCAGTTTCGTATAACAACATATTAGCGAGTTGAATCATGCTGCTAATTCGTAGAGCTATGTTGTCTTGTGTAAAAAACAATACACAAAGAACTACAACAATATACATACTATACGAACTAGAAAAATACAACAATACACATAGTCCTACAAAACTACAACAATATGCATACAACTACAAAACTACAACAATGCACATAGAATTACAACAATATATATAGAACTATACAACTATTCACTTAATGTACAAGTATACAAAGCAAATAAACATTAGGTTCAAAAGAGAAAACAACCTGACGATTAATGTAATAAATTCGAAAGTACCAAAATTTTCGAATTGTTACTTTTGAAGCATCAACCACAGATGTGTTAAACTCGTAAATTTTAATGTCACAAATGCATGTAGAATGACAAAAATTGAAATAAAATTTATTGAAATAAATTTTTTAAATAACAACGTTGAATCGGGGTGTGTCTAAAAGGATGCTTTAAACATCCATCCGTGAAAAAGTTTTCTATTAGACTCAATGTTCCCACATATGGATGGAAGCAAACATCTATAATTTATGTGTAGAAGTTTCTAACGTATTAACGTATTTAGAGTGCTCACTTTCATTCTCTGTGTAGGCGCGTACATGAATTTTAGTGAAAAAGGATATTTTGTTTCTCATTTTACAAATACCACTCAAATTTCTAACTAAATGTAAATGTATTCATTGGATTTGCTGTGACTTAAAACGAAATTTTTTGCTGGCGGGAGGTTTCGAAATCTATCTTTGTTTATAGATAGATGATGGGAAAAAAAAAAAAAATCAATAGAATTACCGTGTGAAGGGCTATTTTTTATAGTTACTATTTTTATTTACGTGCGGTATTAACGATACCAAATTTGATAGAATTACATCATGAATTGGGCCTGAGTGGCTAGCGCACAGTACCATAGGCTTCGGGTTCGAGTTCCGGCGGGGCCATGGATATTTGTAGTGGTTTGGAATCCACTTTAAACAGTAGGTCGCGGTCTGACATGATCGTAGAGTGTTGTGGAGGTAGTATTACTCCGCGTCCGTAGCTTTTCATCACCGCCCTCCTGGGTAGTGTTAAGTGAGTAACGTCGGTGCAGAGCTTGTCTTAAGGCATTAAAGACAACTGTCTAAGTGTTTGACAGCAGCATTAAAAAATAACTAAAAAATAAAAAGAACATCATGAATCAGTTTCGTATAATAACATATTATCGAGTTGAATCATGTTGCTAATTCGTAGAGCTATGCTGTCTTGTGTAAAAAACAATACACATAGAACTACAACAATATATATACTATACGAACTACAAAAAAATACAATACACATATTCCTACAAAACTACAACAATACACATAGTCCTACAAAACTACAGCAATATGCATACGACTACAAAACTACAACAATATGCATACGACTACAAAACTACAACAATACACATAGAACTACAACTATTCACCTAATGTACAAGTGTACAAAGAAAATAAACATTAGGTTCAAAAGACAAAACAACCTGACGATTAATATAATAAATTCGAAAGTACCAAAATTTTCGAATTGTTACTTTTGAAGCATCAACCCCAGATGTGTTAAACTCGTAAATTTTAATGTCACAAATGCATGTAGAATGACAAACGGTCTATTGAAATAAATTCTTTAACAAACAACGTTGAATTGGAGTGTGCTTAAAAGCATGCTTTAAACACCTTGGCAAATGGTTTCTATTTGACTCCCGCAGATGGAATGGAAAAAAAAAATTATAATTATGTGTAGAAGTTTCTAACGTATTTAATATTTTAGAGTGATCACTTTCATTCTCTGTGTAGGCGCGTGCATGAATTTTAGTGAAAAAGGATATTTTGTTTCTCATTTTACAAATACCGCTCAATTTTCTAACTAAATAAAAATGAATGAATTCAATTTGCGTATTCTATGAATTCAGACTTTTTTGTTCGTAGTGAGATTTCTCAAAGTCTATCTTAATTCGTAGGTAGATAACGGAAAAAAAAAGAGAATTGGTTTATTATGTTGAAGGCCATCAAAAATTTTAAATATTTACTATTTGAAAAACCCTTTTTTTATTTGCATGCAATATTATCAATACTGAATTCAATAGAATTACGTCACGAATCAATTTCGTGTAAATGCATATTATCAAGTTGAATCATGTTGAACAATTGAAATTTATCTCAAGAGCATGTTGTGTTCTGAAATTGGTGGTTGAGACAATCTGATACAATGTTTTTTTAAATAGTGACCGTTTGTCGAAAACGGATATTTTGTTTCTCATTTTAAATATACCACTTAATTTTCTAACTAAGTCTAAATAAATTAATTCAATTTGCTTTCCTCAGAGGTTTTTTTTTACTCTTTACACCGGGAGTTCTCAAAAGCTACCTGCATAGGTAGATGATGTAAAAAGAAACAGCGTTTATTTACTATGCTAATGGTTATCTAAATTTAAAAATGTTTACTACTCGAAAAACGAATTTTTTTATTCACTCTTGGTATTGGCAACACCGAATTTGATAGGATTACATCATGAATTAGTATCGTATAATAACACGTTGTTAAGTTGAATCATGATGAACATAACAGGTGGGCCGAAAGGTTCGTAGGCTGACACATACACGACGCTACTAGTATTAAATCCATACGATTTTTAGTTAGTCCTAATAGACACGTGTATAAATTTGACAGCTGTTGCACTATTAGTATGCGAGTTACAGTATTTTTAGTGTTCATCACGTGCAATCCACTCGGCTGACTGTCGATTGGACTCCGGTGTGAAATGATGGAGCCATGTTTCATCCATTGCCACATATCAACGCAGAAATTCGGGTTTATTACGACTGAACAACTCCAAACACTGCTTAGAATCATCCATTCGTTGTTGTTTTGGGTCGATTGTGAGCTCTACGCGGCACCCACTTTGAACAGAGCTTTCGCATATCCAAATATTCATTATTTTTTTTCGCCAAAAAGCAATGCTTTGTTAACACACGAAATTCCTTTTCATCCATTTTTTTAAAATAACAAAAGTTGCTTCTCTAAAAATGCTATAACTCACATACTAATAGTGCAAAAGCTGTCAAATTTATACACGTGTCTTTTGAAGGTTAGGGCTAACTAAAAATCGTATGGATTTAATACTAGTAGCGCCATCTATGTGTCAGCCTAGGATGTCTACATGTCAGCCCAACTGTTATTGTGTTCTCAAATTGGTGTTTGGGACAATCTGATCCAAACGTTCCCGTTTGCGAGGGATGATTATATCGGATATGCATCATTTGAACTTAAATGTTTAAACAATTCAGATTCACAAATACAAAAAGGAAATTTTATGTTTCTAGCACTAGTTTTAACTGAAAAAAAAATAACTTTCTAATCTGGAAATACTACTTAAATTAGGACACACGGTCATAAAAACATAATTTATCAAAGTACTAACTTCCAAAGAAACATAAATTAGAATGAAAACAAATTTTTTTTTCCGAATTAGAGGGGCAAATAAAATAAAATTGAAGCGGATTTGTGGACCATAAATCAATGCATTATTGAACAAAATGCATCCAGCTGCCCTTGTTTAAATGAGCCTGAATGGCCGAGTGTCTAGCGCTTGGTACCACAGGTATCGGGTTCAAATCCCGGCATTACCATGGATGTTTGTAGTGGTGCGGAATCCACTTTAAACCGTAGGTCCCGGTCTAATAGGATCGTAGAGCGCTGAGGGGAATTGTTACTCCACGTCCGTAGCTTATGTTCAAGTTACACGCGCCACCTGGGTAATGCAAAGTGAGTAACGTCTGTGCAGCCCTTGCTTATAGTATAAAAGATCACTTCTAAGTATTTGCTGGTTTCATTAAAAAAAAAGTCACACTTTTTTAAATCGTGCACACGTATCTTGTCTATATTGTAGTATAGGTATAATGATAATTTTATTTTTCCGCATATTTTTTGTTGTATGCATTCTCGTCTCCGAATATGAGTTATATTATGTCGTTTGTATAAAACTGAGGAATTTTTTTGTTCCACATCGGTATGATGATTCGAGTTTTGGTGAAGCTCCGTGGCTGCGCAGCAGCCGTTAGCTTCTATCTTGATGACGCCGATGATTTGTAGGTTGACGGAGCTCCTTGGTTGCTAGGTAACCGTTAGCTCCTTCTTTGCATATGAAAGGGAAGTTACTTTAGCTTTAAACCGATTGCATTAAAATAAATACTTAATATAGAGATAATAATATATTGGAGAAGATAGGGGTTTTTTTCTCGATAAAGTATTTAATAATTATAATTAATAATTAAAATAATAAAGTAAAAAGAGGATTTTGAAGAATTACAAACTGAACGTAGTTTGAAGGACAACTTAAATAATTAAAATAAAAAATACTTTCAATGGGTTAATCTAATTTAAAAATTAGTACAAGTTAAAAATAACAAAAACGTTTCAGAGCAGTCTGTTAAGAGAGGATGAAATGGTAATGACGGGGAAAATCTGCGAATCATACAAGGTCAGTTGCAAGTGAGCGATAGAAGAGCAGAGCCTGGGTGAAGACGAAAACGTTTCGACTACCAAGTACTGTAAACAACATAATCACTACGTGGCATTGTTAGATGGTTTGGAGCACATACAGTTGGTAAAGATTTGTAGCTTGTCAGATTTATTGTTGGTAGAATTAATTTGATTTTAGCATTGGTAGCTATCTTGTTCCACTTATATATGCCACCAACAATCCATTGACGGTTGTTGGTGGGAAGAAATTTTCATTTAGGAGCTCTCTTAGATGTAACACTCAGCATTTGCGTGTTTGAATTGGAGGAAACCTACAGGAAAACTACTACTATCTCAAAAAATGACAAAGCATGACAATTGGCTCCTGAGCAATACAGTTAGAAGTCATCGGGACGAATTTTAAGATAATGAATTCTGATTAACTTGCCAGGATATCATTATTATCATCATCAATCATTATCATCTACTAGGCGCAATTGCCTCATGGTGGGACAAGGCAGTTTGCCTTCTGGTAGATTTCAAGACAGGAGATGTGTTCATTTTACGAGGTAGGATTGTCAGCCCTACGCTGAACGCTCTACAGTCATATTAGACTGGTACCTACGGTTTAAGGGGTATTCCGAATCAGTACAAACATCGATGGCCCTGCCGAGACTGGAACCCGAAACGTGTGGCACCGATCACCATTGCGCTAGTCACTTGACTATCAGGTCCCTTGCCAGCATATCCATTATCCAAAGGATCGATCTTGATCATTGTCATCACTTTCTACAATAATAGAAAATGATTCCATGAAAAAATCATTGTTTCGTTGTTCTGATTGGAGAAATAAATAATACACTTTAAATAATTACAAATATATATATATATATATAAACCTTTATTTTATTATTTTATTCAAATTAAACTTCAAAATGACAAGAAAAATACGAAAGAAAACAACGGTAGTTTGGATGGCAATTTTTTAAAATGTTAAATTTTCCGAAAATCTACAAGCGAAGCATCTTTCTGGCTGTGATGGGGACACTAAAAATCTCTGAGCTGGAACGCCTTCAGTTGGACACAAGAAGAGATGAACTCAACATAAATTCACAGGGTTATAGAAGTGCCTTGTGTTTGAAAACTACACTCGAAATGGTGGTGTCAAATTTCGATTCTGTGTGACAGACACCCCTGATGCCTTCTGACCCATGATAGAGCTTGACGATAGAATTCTGTGTCTAACGGCACTTAAATGATAAAAGATGCCAAATCAACCACAACTATTTCGTTGTTAAACTCCCCGATTATAACAATAATTATCCGTCTTGCACCTGAATGGTCGACTGGCTAGCACTCTGGCTCTCGGTACCACAGGTTTCGGGATCGAGTTTTTCGGATGTTTTTAGTGGTTCGGAATCCACTTTAAGCCGTAGGTCCCGATCTCATATGACTGTAAGAGTGTCACGGAGCAAAAGTCAGACTTCTACCTACGGTGCTCCATCACAACAGAAGCTTTCCCTCCATCCATGAGTAGATGATTCATGGGATGCCCGTCCCGCACTGCAGGACATTGAGGATTAGTCACACACATTATCCATCTTTTCCTATTTATGTTCAACAATTGCATTTGAACGACATTACTTTTTCAATTGCAATTAATGCTAATTGATAGAGAATAGCACTGTTTGTATTTCTATGATAACATTTCATTCAGATACATTATTAATTAGTTATAATTATTATTAATTTTGCAGTTTTAACCTTCTTCCGTCTTTTTCATCAGCAAATAACATAATAGATTTAGTTCAATTATATGTTCTATGCCATATGTTAAATTAATAATTCTATTTGTTTCTAAAAGCTATTCCAGAATATTACTGTGTGTAGAATTTTGTATAGTAATATCGTCGAAACGTATCAAAAGCTAACCTATTACCTATTGTAAAAATAATGAAATAGTACCTAATTTATTTTTAAAAAAAAAATATTATATACCAATATAAATTTCATGCAAACTTTTCTCGCAATTGACTAAGCAAAGATTTGATCCCACAAACATCGAGCAGTTTGCACCCAATTGAATCTTGATATCACTACGCGCATGTCTTGGAAAATATTCAAACCCCTGGATAATAACAAACATGCAAACTGAAAAAACTTGCTTTGAAAACATCAGCCACCAATAAGCAGAGGCAGATTTACTAGACAGTAGAAACAAGTACTAATATACGTGGTGTAAGAGAAATTGAATTAAATTACTAGTACATATTCATTTCGAAACAAGAGTGGTATATCTGAAATGAAAAAATATCTATGTCATAAAGTTTCTGTACACGCGCACTCGTATATAAGAGAAACATCTCAAATAATAGAAGGTTGAACATTAAATAAAGAGTTGGGGCCTGATGGCAGAATGGCTAGCGCTCTGGCGTTCGGTACCACAGGTATCGGGTTCAAATCCTGGCTTTGCCCATGGGTGTTGTAGTGGTTCGGAATCCACTTTCAGCCGTAGGTCCCGCTCCTAATAGGATCGTAGGGCGTCTGCGGGAGCATTGTTACTCCGCGTCCGTGGCTTACCATCAAGTTACACGCACCCCCCCTGGGTGATGCAAAGTGAGTAACATCGGTGTAGGCATCCAAAGACGTCCATGTCTGTTTGCCAGCTGCCTTGGAAAAAAAAAAACGTTAGGTAAAATTACTTGTCAGTGAGTAAGGACTTAAGGGATTACTTCACAAATTATCAATCTAATTTAAATCTCATAAAGTAATTAATTGTCGACTTCTTTAAAAAATTATTCTTCCTAGAAAGGTATGTTTTTTACAATTTATCCATAATCTTATGGGTAAGATGTACATTGGTCTATCCGATTATAATTTTTGTATAACTTCATTAGTTTTAAACATTGGCATATATTAAGTGATTTATATTAGATTAAATTCCATATTTTACAAAATAAAATTAATTGCGAAATTAAAAAGTGCTTTAAACATACATAACTAAAGAATCAATTTCCCCTATGCTCTCAATGCTGAATTGAAACGAACTTATATTTCATAAATAAAATATTCTAATGTATTTATTATATAAGATACTTGAATTTTACTCTGTGTGTAGACTCTACGTGATTTTTTTCACAATTATATGTCTATTGTTTCTCATATTAGATGCACCACTCAATTTGCCAAATATAAATAAATAAATAAATATAATTTGATATTTTTTATATACGTAAAAATCGCCTGTGTTATGATACGATATTTGCATATACACTGGTGTGTATATGCAAAATTTAATCAACAGGTGGGTTTTTTGCCATAACTCCGCGAGAAATCATCTGAGAGACATGACATTCAGAAATGAGGGAGAGTATTATGTACGTAAAGGATGACGAAAGCATCGGTGCTGAAAAAGGAATACAATGCATACGGTACGGAATCAATCAAAAACAAGCTTTATTGAGCGCATAGTATCGTGATTTATGATTGTCTAGCCAAGAGGAAGAACAACAAGCAGATGTTCCTTAATATGGGATGTGCCCTCCCCTCACTGCAATGGTTGCTTCGCACCGTCTCCGCATACTCAGAACCAGCTGGTGCAACATTTCTTGCGGTAGGAGTGCCCATTCCTCAATCAGCATCTGTTTGAGTTGTTGGGTGTTCTCCGGAGGATGTAAGCGGGCAGCACTGCATATCCCCAAAGCATCCCACACATGTTCGATGGGATTTAAATCTGGGGAGTACGCTGGCCAATCCATTCGAGTGATATCTTCGCTTTCCAATAGCTCCTCAACAGCAAGAGTCCGATGTGGACATGCATTGTCATCCATAAAAATGAAGTCTGGGCCAATGGCACCTCGGAACAGACGCACACGGGGAAGGAATACCTCCTCACAATAGCGATCCCTGGTTACAGACCCTCTGTCGAAAACGTGGAGCTCAGTTCGTCCGTTCAGCAAAATGCCTTCCCAGACAAGAACTCCAGAACCACCATAACTGTGTCTTTCCTTGAGGTTACTGGGATAAAGCCGGGTCCCGACCTCTCTCCAAATCAAAACGTGTCGAGAATAGCTTCTGGTATAGAACCGACTCTCATTCGTAAAGAGGACACGACTCCATTGATCAGTTGTCCAGTTTTTGTGCTCTCTGCACCACTGTAAACGGTGGCCAACTTTCAATGGGAGGCAGCGTTCAGGACGACAGGCGAATAGGCCCACTTTGTGAACGCGTCTGGTCATAGTAAACCGCGACTTTTGTCGCCCCGTTGCTGAACAATGGCGCTTGCTGACTGCTGCCGGCCTCTTTTCGCCTGCAGGATGATATATCGGTCATCCCCTGCAGTTGCCTTCCTCGGGCGGCCACCACCAACCTTTCTAACAGTTGTACCTGTGGTTTGGAACGCTTTCCAAGCGCGCGAAACGACACTTTTGTTGATTGCGAACTCTGCAGCTACACTGGTGACAGTACGCCCCTCCTCCAGCTTTCCGATCATTCTTCCACGTGTGAAGTCGTCCAGGTGATTTCTTGTAGCCATATTTCACGAATTGACTCACTGGCACTTGCAGCGAATATGTTGAATTGCGTCTCCGTCCTTCCTTTTATTCTACTGTTGAGTTGCGCGCACCGACATCACGCGTTTTGCGTACGCTCATGTCGCCTCCGACGTTCTACTGACTTAAGTGTTCATTGTACTGATCTCCAGACCTCCTTTTTTGCAATTTCATGGCTATCTGCTAAATTTTTACATTGTTGCTTAAGTTTTGCACACCAGTGTATTTATAGGTAGATGTTAAGTAAAGCGAGAGATTTTCCTAGTTCGTTTTTAAATATCTGAGTAATTTAATCCGTGGAAACCGAAATTTTGATTTGCGTATAATATTATCAATATCGAATTTTGATGAAATTTTATCCTGATTCAGTTGGCTCATAACATTAAAACTGAACTATTGTATTTTAAAATCCTGCGATTTGTTATTAAATTTTAGACTAAATTTACAATTTGTAAATGTGATCTAATTTAATATTAAAACCATGCATTTGCTTAAAGAGTATTTTACCATTTTTTATTAAAACCGATTGAATCAACGATGATTCCTGCGCAGACAACTCTCGTACAAATGACACAGATTCATATGTTGTTGAATAGAGTTACGACTATAGAACAGCCATTCCGCATGCAAATTTTGAGGTGAATATTTTTTTGCATTTATATATCTGTATTTTGAATATAGGAAATTTATATGTGATATAATTTATATGCTACATAATTATATACTAATTATAGGACATACCATGTAATTTATGTGCTTTATAATGTATATACTACAGAATATGTCTAATTGATATACTATAATAGGTTATATTCCATTTATATTTCCAATATAGGTAATTTATATTAAATGGTCTTTTATGGTTTTTCTCTTCTATAGCCACTTCTGTACAAAATTCAAAGTGGAACGACCCAATCAGGGTTGCAAGCAATCTTGTTGAAACCTATTTTTCAAATAATTGAAATTAAAAATGACTCCCAACTACATCAAGGTATTTCTTTCTTACTCTATTGACAGATGTTAAAGATTATTATTTCTGTTCTAGAGAAACACATGTTGCAACAGAAATAAATATTAACTATGTCAGAATACCTACATATTCTAAGCTAATGAGAATATTTGACATCAATCGCTAGCAATGTTGTAAATTGCATTAATAAAATGAATAAGAATTCAGTTATGAATATTTAAAGAAGACGATTCTCAGAGTGTTTCCTACTGTAATGTATTTTTTATTTTTCTTCACTTGCTAGCTTACTTTACAGATGTTTTTATTATCTTATTCTGCTATAAATTACTTTCGTCCCCGAGTTGCAAAATAAAAAGAACTGCTTTCATTAATTATATTTCTTAGTTTTATGAATTTTTTAAGTTAATCAAGTATTACTTATTTTATTCTGTATTAAAAAATAAAGAGATTGTTACTTTAAAAAAAAAAAAAACTAAAGTAACGGAGCCTTTAATAAGGAAACCATATTAGCAAATCTTAAAAAAATATGTCACAAAAATATCCAGGCTTCATTAAAGTATTGATATAAGATATTAAAAAATTCTTTTAGCCCATATTCACATGCCCCTTACACCAAAATTAAGTTATTTGCAGCTCTCTTTTATTTTGGCAAATTATTTAATCCTATCTAGACTGACAATGCAGGAAATTTTTGAATATTTTCAGAGATTTTAATGTATGCTGTACTTTAACACTTGAAAGAAATTTTTCTGAAATTGTATCGAGTATGATGGAAATAATGCTCAAATGACACACATAATTGTAGACTGTGTGTTGTTAAATAATTGCTTAAAATTGAATTTTTTTTTCTTTTCCCACGAAATTTGTACGAGGCTAGTAGAAACATCAAAAATGTTGTAGTTTTCGAATGAATCCAGGCACACCAGTAGTGTAGAGGCAAAATAAACCAATTTTGTGCCGCCACCCTTTTAGATACACTCGTCTCGAAGGATGTCCCTACCATCATTTTTCTGTTCTAGTGATTTATTATCTACTACGCTTTACGGTGATCTTGTGCACACTTTAGGCTAAACAGACCGGGACCTACAGTTTAAAGTGGATCCCGAACCGCCAGGACGGTTTCAGAGGAGAGAGAATCAAAGAATAGATGGATAATTTCAGTTATGCAGAATGTTCTGTGCTGTACCACAAGCGCATCCATGCGATACCAACCATTTATTTTATCAACTCAGTAACGGACTTCACTGGACGTGCACTTCAGAGATTCATACAAAGGGCCAAATTGAAGTTTATAAAACTACAAAAAGACAGTGTTTCTGCTCTAAATGGTTGAGCTTTTTCACCAGTAATGGTATGCATTTCACACAGGGAAAAGTGAATAAATTGAGATTTCTCGAAAAGCAAGTAAACATTGTGAAGAGATAACAAAAGAAAAATGAATAAATGTTTTTATTTAAAATACATTATTTGTGAAGAAGTATAATAAAGTACAATTTTCCTGCAGCAAGTTAAAAGATATTATCTAAAAAGAGACGTCCAATAATTTGAAGGATTTTTTCTTATGAAAATATTACATTATCTTTTATTAGTGCAAACATTATAAAATTTTATATTTAAAAAAATATATATCTTATGGTAAGAAGTAAAAAAACCATTAAGTGAATAAAATCTAATTTTAAAAAGTCAGACCATTAAATTTCAGATTGCCATATTTATAAAAGTAAAACTGGAGTTTAAAGATGCCCTTACATACATAATAAAAATATTTAAAATTCATACATGAATTATCAGTTATTACAAGAATATATCAATAAAAACAATTGAAATTATATTGCAATATAATCTTGCAAACAATGATCAAAACCATTTCTAGTTGATACAGTAAAAAGGCTGCACATAATTTATTGTTCACTATTCAGACATTTTCGAAAACCTTAACTACTATACTACTTATGCATTAATCTAAAGGGAATTAAAATTTAATACATAAAAGGTAAAAAGCTACATTTATATTAAAAGAGGAAGTTCCAAAACAAAAATTTAAAAGCAATACACGAAATGAAAAGCATTCAAATCATGAATCTTTCCGCATTTGTCATCAAAGTACAGTCTTCTGTAAAGCCCGTTTTTAAAACAAAGTCAGTCTTGATAAAAAGTTTTTATGAAACGTCTTTATTTTGCATGAATTTTCTCGTGACTTGATAAATACATCTTCTGAGAAAATCCTTTATGGCATACAACACATACAAAGGGCTTTCCTTTGGAATGGGTAAACAAGCAGTTAAACTACATTTACGTGAAAACACTTTCTGGCATACTTCACATGGTTTATCTTCGGTGTGGACGCGGTAATATCTTTTCAAATCACCCTTCTGAGTAAACGCGTCATGGCACAGCTCGCAGGAATGAGGCTTTTTTTGCATGTGAGTCCTCAAATGCCGTCTCAGATTTGATCTTTGTGCAAAGTTCTTTTCACACAAACTGCATTCGTGGGTCTTCTCATTGGTGTGAGTTACCATATGGATTCGAAGATCCGTCCTTCGAGAGAAACCGTTGTTGCATATGTCACAAATGTGAGGTTTTATCCCCTCGTGAATTGCTAAATTCTGTTTTAAATTACTTTTTCTAAGGTACCTTTTGCTGCATATGTCACACACATGAGGTTTCGATCCCAAGTGGCAAATCAAATGCTTTTTCAATTTACTCTTCTGATCAAATTGTTTTTCGCATATATGACAAGAAAAATAATTTTTTTCCATAGTTGGTCCACCAAGCTCAGCCATTATTTGATGCGTTTGCCAAAGTTCTAAAAGTACTACATTACTACAAAGTACATTGCCATTTTATAAATTACAATGAGAATTATTTGATGCGTTTGCCAAAGTTCTAAAAGTACTTACATTACTGTCATTTTATAAATTACAATGAGAAAGAGACGAATTTTACATTGATATAAATAATTTATTTTTAATAGACTGAGATAAGCAAATGTCTTTCATTATTGTAGCTATTAAATTGCCAACAAATTAAAAAAAAAACGTAGTGCTTCTATTTTAAAAAACGTGATTCATCCAAAGAGACTTATCTTGGACATACAGAGATATGCTTTTCATAAGTGTTCCAAAAAGGAATAGAATTTTATAAAACTCAAGGTTTATTGAACAATGAATAAGTGTTAAAAGTAGAAGATACAGCAGAAGTGCAAACTGATATTTGGAAACACAAAATGGACATTTTATCCATCAAGACTTTTTACTTAAGAGCAGTTTTCATTAACCAGATCACATTTTCAATCACTTGTGTAAACTGAGCAAGTATGCCATGAATGCTTCTTGTCAAAACCGAGGAGATGCACTATAAATCTGTGGGCCGGAAAAATTTCCTGTCGAGATTGAGGAGTGTCAGAGGAGAGTGCATGCGTCCAAATAATGCTGCAATGAGAAAGAAATGCGGATTTTACATTGGTATAAAAAATATCATTATATATCTTGAATTCACTAATGCATAATTACAATACATGTATGAATAAACAAAAAATTTAAAATTTGGTAAATATAATTACCACTACGAAACATTAATGTTAATTACATTAATTAATGTCTGTACCAAAAAAATCGGGAGTCTTTAAGTATCGAGTGCCCATATTTTTTCTCCCCCTTTGAATTTAGTGAACTTTTAGCAATATTTGCTTTTATTAATCAGAATTTACATTTTTAAGCCAAATTAATAAACAACATTATAATATAGATTAAGAAACAGCACAATATTATTATAGATATATTTATGCAATGATTTCAATCTAAGTTTATTTGCATTTTCATATTTTATTTTATTTTCTAATAATTTAACCAATGGACATATGTGCTGATTATACCATTTAATCCACAATTCTTTGCCACTTATACAACAACACACTGACCCAATTTCTAAAATGTTTACACTGTCACAAATAGCTCACACAACTTAGGTAAACATGCCAAAACTTTTCACACAGGTAAACATGCAAAAATTCTTCACTATTTACTTCTAAAATGTAAATTTCTTAATGGGTAAGAAAGATGTTAAGTATTTATAGGCCAATATTTATCACATATAATTCTCATATAGGATACTTTGCCTCAGGCCAGGTTTTAGATCTCTCACTAGTCCAAACTATTATTTCTAAAGGAAAGCAAAAAAAATTTCCTATAACATTTCATATAAGATAACACACATAAATATATGTATCCCATTAGGAGAGCAATTTTAGTAAAATAACACATTTCACTCAAAACCTTAAGTACTATTCAAGCCACCATCATAGCACTACATCTACAAAAATCTGTTACTATCCACTGAATGACCCAAAACAAAAATTTTTTCACTTAATGAATTGCTTACATACTATAACAATTATAATACTTCTTGATGGCGACCTTATTTATCACGATAGATTCTGAAACTGTACTATAGCAAATTCCTTGGGAATTCAACTTAATATTTTAATTTATCAACACAACATCCTAATTGCTGCTATGTCGACACCAGATTTGGTTCTCTGACACTCTACACTATGGACATTGTTCTAATTAAAAACTTTTTTTATTACAATTAAGAATCCATCCTTTCCCCTACATCTGACCTTAATCTTTTGCTTAGATTTGACTTTACTATCCATAAAATTATTACTCCAAAATGCAGCATTCCAAATTCACATGAATTAAAACTTACAAATTGTAAGCCTATAAATTTTGACATGTAGAGAGTTAGAAAACTCCATTAAAGAAGGCATTGACAATATACACATTATAATATCACTTTACATTATGCACAAGCGGTTTGATTTATGTGTTTTCATAACATTTATAAACAGAAAATCAAAACATATAAAAAGTCACACTTTTCCAAAACATCACAAATAAAATTTATAAATAAATTATTGTATCTTAGGCAAATTTGGCAGTTCATAAAATGCCATGCAGAATTATTTAAATTACAATAAAATTTTAGAAAGAGAAATTAATAACACACATAAATAATATATGTACCCCATTACGACAGCAATTTTAGTAAAATAACATATTTCACTGAAATTCTAAGAACTATTCAAGCCACCATCATAGCACTACATCTACAAAACTCTGTTACTATCCACTTACATCACAACCATAAAGAAATGAATGCTTACACTTCATAACAATTATAATACTTTCTTGACTGAGACCTTATTTATCACCACAGACAACGTACCAGACCAAACTCCTTAGGAATTCAACTTAATAATTTTATTTATCAATATAATTTCCTAATTGCTGCTCTGCTTGCACCAGATTTGGATCTCTGACAACATACTGTATGGACATTTTCTTTTTTATTATAAACCAGAATCTATCTCTGCCCTTCTATCTGACCTTAATCTTGTTTTGTTTCAAAGTTTACTTCATTATTCACAGAACTAATAGTCCAAAATACCACATTTCAAATTGGACAAAATTTTCACATTAGTTAAAAATTGCAAATTACACTCTTAGTAAACTTGTCATAAACATAGAGCTAGAAATCTCTCAATCTATCTCTGCCCTTACATCTTGTTTTGTTTCAAATTTTACTTCATTATTCATAGAACTAATAGTCCAAAATACCACATTCCAAATTGGACTAAATTTTCACATTAATTAAAAATTGCGAATTATACTCTTAGTAAATTTGATATAAACACAGAGCTAGAACACTCTATTAAACATATCACTGAAATTATAATATCACTTCACATTATATGTACAATCTGTTTTGATTAGGTGTTTCTATAACACTTATAAACACAAAATCAAATAGATAAGAAATCACACCTTTCTACAAACATGAGAAATAAATGTACTGTAAGAAACAGTCTTGGGCGAATAACCTGAGGACAAGCAGAATTAATTGAATTACAAAAAAAATTTTACAAACTGAAATAAAAACAGAAATGAATATATAGATAAGAATAATTATTACAGTATTATTTCTCCTAATGAGAATTTTCTTAGAAAACAATTCTAAGTATAAAAAAACAAGAGCAAAATATTCCATTGCAGAAAAAAAAAAACAATACCCTTCCTTACACCAACCCAGATATAGCCACAACACTGGCAAAGCACTACCAAATTAAAACCTGAAGACATTAATCACCCTGCCACTGAGCAACTAATTACTAAAATTATTTACAAATATACCACTTCTAATAGTCATTCTTCTCACAATTCTGCAATTCAAGTCACACCCTCTGAGATTCTTCAATTCATTAAAAACTTCAGTAATATTAAAACACATGGAATTTATAATATCACAAAGGAAATGATAAAATATCTTCCTTATATATAAATAATTCATTCTAATTCATGTAAATAAAAATATTAACACTTCAACATTGTACAATTTGATATCACTAAATAATTATTTACAGCACATCAATTACTTTGAGCAGTAGAGTGCATATCAGGGAGCTTCAGTAACAGGTATACCATAGCTTCACTGTTTCTTGATGTTACCAAATCAATTGACAAAGTTTGGATACATTCACTTATTTAAAAACTTATAATATCATACTTTCCTAATGATACCATTAATATTCTTATGCATTATCTGTCAAATAGGTTTCCTTTGCTATTATTATTAATGTGGTTTTTCCTTTTTCACATTTCATCAATACTCGTTTACCACAAGGATCACTTCTAGGTTTAATCTTGCACAACATAAACATTAGTGACATTCAAAATTCTATTCATACCAATGAATTTATTTATGCAGATGACACAGTCATTTTTCCATAAGACTCTCTACACCACAAGAAACCAAAGAACACATTCAAAATTACATTACACAGCTCGAACCCTGGTTGGCATAATATAAGATAAAAATTATTATTAATAAGTGAGTAGTTTGGATTGAAACTAAAGTTTGCTACACAAGTTACACTATACACAAACAATAGGTAGAATTACATAAAATACTTTGGTGTCAATCTCAACAAATGCTAACATGCCCCCAATATGTTGTAAACAAAACTAAAAAATTTCAAACAACCACACTATTTCTTTATTTTTTTACTTTTTATACTATTATAAAATTTTATATACTATTTATAAAATATAATAAAATACTTCTTTATACTTATTTATAAAATACTTATATATATAAAATACTTCTATAAAATAGTTCTAATAATATATTTATAAAATACTTCTTAAACCAATTATGCCATATGCTGTAATTGGGCCTATGCAGGAAAATGACATTTTCGAAAAAGACACTTTGCACAAACAAAAAGCTGCACTACATACCTGATAACACTCATTATATTAAAAATGATCAAATTTCAAAATAAATACAGATTACACATATTGAATAAACAATTAGCAGAAAGTTTTTAAAAAATTAATCCAATCTGAACAGTTTAACTAATACTTTTTTTTTACATGCTGTTTTACGACTCTTTCTAATATTTTTTGCAAACTTTTTCCTCTCACACGCATCATTTAAAAAAAATTTTACTATATTTTTTCTGATTTTTTTTAAAATTGTGTAGGATTATAGCTGTATAATTTACACTAACTTAATATTAGTCATGCTGTACACCCATTTCTTCATTTTGTGCTACAAATATTTGTAGTTTTATAATTAACACAAAAAATTTCCTCATTCTTATACATGTTTTTTTAATCTTTTTACTTAATTTTACTATTTCAGTCATAAAAGATGTTCAAAAGCCATATTGAACAATATATTCTTCCTTTATAACTTGTAGTTATACAATTTGTTGCCCATATTCTTAAAATATTTTCACTTGCACACAAAATCTCCTTTTTTTACATGTTTTATCAAATTTTTCAGTTTTCAAACTATATCTGAGCTTACTTTTCACAATTTTATTTACAATAAATATTCTTCGCACAAAATTCTTCCTTTTTCAAACATTTTTCTTGGAAATTCTTGCATGTTGTTCCCAAATATGTAAAAATTATACAAAATGTCTTATATTATGCAACATTTTATTAAGTATACAAAATTATACAGCATGTCTTAAATTTGTTTCACATTTCCAAAATTTTTTAAATATTCACTCCCACACAATTATTATGATTTTCTTATTTTATATTCTACATTTCTTTACTCTGTATGAGTATTAACTTTGACATTTAAATTTACACATTTTTTCTCCTTTTCTATATTTAATTTTTCTTTTTTGACAATTCCAACACATATTTACATCAGTTAAGGAACATCTAAATGGAGACATCTAATAAATCTATTAATGACTAGTATTAACAATATACTTCAATATATAAAGTTCAATAATAATACAAATTATACAGTTCAACAGGAAAAATAAATAGCTATAATTGCCATAAAAAAAGTTATACAAAACCTGTTGGGTTTCTTAATATTGAATTATTTTAATTAATAGCGAATTATTTAATAAACCATGCAAAATGTTTTCAATTAAAAAGATAGTACAAATCATGAATCAGTAAAGAATATTTATGAACTTTATAAAATTTATCTTTGTAAATACCTTAGTGTTTTGTAAATAAAATGTTCGTGAACATCATGCTTACCTGACAAGTTGCTTTAATTCCTTTAAATATCAAAAGAAAAAATAAATAAAGTATTAAAAAGTGCTATTTTAACCATGTTAGAAAAAGAAATAACATTTCAATAGTATAATCTCAAAATTTAAGTTATGCATTTCATAATAAGCGTGACTTGACTAAACTTGGCGCTTTGTGATGTATGCTCGCTGACGCTGCTTTATCTCAATTTATCCAAATGTTTTTCTTCCCAACCAAATTTGCAGAAGTGGAAATGAGAACTCCTTAACATCAAGGCACAAACTATATTTACGGAATTGAATGGAAAATACAAGTATCCTTTCTCTACTTCTAAATGGAATCGAAACCTCAAACCACCATAATTTCCTGCTCACTTATCGCTTTTTAGATATTTTACTTCAACGCATATTTACTGATCATAAATTTCTTGTTACGTTTCCATCACCGATGATTTACATTTTCCTTACTTTCTTCTTTTTTTTCTCTCTCAAATCATACGATTACTATTATCTATTTATCATGACGTTTTCTTTCCTACTGCCTTCACATACCATTGAGTAGATGAACGCTTCGCGTTCAGGCACTCGACATCTTTATTCAACAATGAGAACTCCTTAAAATACACTCCAAAATTTAAAATTCCAATGTCAGCGAAAAATTCGAAATTCCTGGAGTCGAAATTTCCTTCTGAAATAACATAAACGTTGTCGGCACATTCTAACAAACAAAAGAATAACAATAACAGAAGTATATTTGGCCATGAAAGGAACTGATCAAGCGATCAAACATTTTAACATTTAAACGATGATTTAGAACGCATGAAGTACTACTAATACTTGAAACGAAGAGTGAAAATGAGATAACACAAGGGAAAACATATGGGGCACCTCATAGTTGGCAGGGTTACGAGACTTTTCGTAGGAATTGTAGAATTATTGTTGTATTATAATAAGCATCTTCAGACATATCGAATAACCATGAGTATGAAAGAACTCTATAACCAAAAGCGCTTTGGAAAGTATTGCAAGCGCACCAAATTGACACCAACATTTTAATTACTCAAATCCATAAATCTCTTCACACGGTGTGCACTTTAAAATTCTGACAAGAAGTGAATAAATAACGTTTATATAACTACAATAAAATGACCCTTTTCTCCCTTCAGGGCAGAACAATAAAATGCAATTGTGCTAATCCTATTCCGCCTTCATTGCCGGAAACCGCTTTAAAAATGTTATGGAAAAACTCTTCAAAGTCTTAAACGTTCTGCATCTCAGCTTTTTATGCAGGAATCATACGCAATCCACACGTGCAGATAAATTATCATTTGTAATTACCTATGAAAAAGTATTATGACAAACAATGAAGAAATGACAAAAATTAAAATGAATAAACATCTTTATTTAATTTTTTTATTTTTTTTTATTCTGCAGCAAATTACAAATTATTCTTTGAAATGAATATCCCAACAATTTGAAGGAATCGTTTCTTGCAAAAATATGAAAAATTAAAATATTAACATTTATTAATGCAAGTATTGTACTTACAAAATGT
>BPLQ01003951.1:111532-159371 GCA_021605075.1 Caerostris darwini | reverse complement strand
AACGGACGTCCTACGGTAACAAACTTACGGTATGCAAAAACTCCCTATTGGATGGACGAAGTACGCTATTGGTTTCGCATTGATGCGCCTGCTGTACAGATGCGAAACCAATATATGGCGCATACCAGCTAATCTATATAGCTTGTTGAATAGAGCATACCATTCTTCCATCTGCACAGACTGAAATTTGGCAGTTCTTTCTCAATTTTTTTCATCTGCAAAGACGTGGAGGGTTGTCAGACTTCAAGAAGATCTTTGCCTCAGCGTAGCTTGTAGTTTTCTTCGACGTATTCCTTTTCCGATAAATTGACACCCACTAATTTATCGTATTCTATTAAACTGTAAAATTTCTTTTTGGTTTAAGTGTAAGGTTAATTGAATTACGAATCAAATATTTAGATAATTTAATAGAAAAAGCTATTTTAAAGACTAGAATTAAATGGGTCACATGGACATCGTCCAAACTGTAGTCCATTTCCCGAAAGATAATATGAACCTTGATAGTGAACAGTGCGTTCTTTGTACTTAAATTTAACTAATTTTTTTATTGTATCCAAAAATGGCTTAAAAATATTCACTTAATAAATAAGAGCCTTGCATATTGCCACTGCAATAATAAGAAGGCTCATAACTGTCTGTTGTATTTCTTTCTGCGCTGCTTCATAAACACACACAAAATTGCTTTTCTCCTCATTTTCAGAGGCCAGGATCTTATTCTGAAGCTGATTTCATGAAAATATCACGGATTAGATCTCTTCGTGTTCTGGGCGTAAAGAAGTTACAACTGTGATTTGCAAAATATTAGATCCACAAAATCCATTTGATGTCTATAAATCTAATTAACCCACAAAATACAACTTATCTGTTTATTCTTATACATTTTTGTGATAGTAAATTTGATTTTAATAACTTTTTCCATCTATCTTAAATGGTTGAATGGTCTTCGAATGTGTATGGCTTAAACAAAATTACAAACTATAGAATTTGTAAAAAAATGTTCTTTTTCGATATAGTTTCAAAATGTCTTAAATATTATAATAATTATAAACAATGAAAAAGATCTGGTAAGCGTTATCACATGATTGCAAAGAATACCATTTGGCATAAAATAATATTTTTGTGTTAAATTGCGTGCTAGCAAACTAAAAATGATAGATTCTTTTATACATGTATTTGTCTTAAAATGTATGACACGCTATTCTCTTTTAAAAGACAAAAATTTTGATTTTTTGCAGGATACCTCGACATGATGGGATAACAGGCAATGGAAAAGGAGGCACAGCTAAATCAGAAGTATCGTTGATTAAAATTTTGCTTGATTTGCTTTTTAATTAAAAATGTTAAGTAGAAGCAATTTTTATTGTTTTTATAATTTTTTTAGTAGCATTTCGGAACAGAATGGTAAAATTGTTCGATGCAGCTTGACCAAAATTGTGTCATAAAAAATAACCTAGCTACCTTTCCATCTGTGATAATCCTACCTAACCGCAGGATCACACTATAAGTTCATTTTTACGGGTCTCCGTATGTCGTACCCATTGAAAACAAATTTTTGTTTGTGGAGACATATTTTTATCAAAAAAAGTTTTCATTACTTATCATGAACACATGTGAAACATTTATTTTCCTAGAAAACTGACTCCAAGCCCATTGCTAAATAAATTTCTGAAAAAAAAATCCATACATTTTACTATATAGATGCATATTGGAACTAAAATTTATCAGATACAAGTATCTATATGAATGTGCATTGTATTGCGTATTATTTATAAATGCGTATTGTAGCAGCTGAAATACGATATTTATAGCCGATTTTTTTTTTTACCTTTATGAGACAAACTAGCTTACTTTTAGAGGCAATTTACCTTTATTGTAACTTATGATGCGAGATTTCATCTTTACCTTTTGATAAAATAATTTAAAACTAACTTTTTTGTGAAGAAAATATTTTGACAGCTTCATTGAATTTAAAAGTATATTTAGTATTTAGTTTTCTTGGTGTTTGCGATTAATACTTTGGTTTGGTTTATCACTCTACGGTCATCTTGTGCACACTTTACGCTAATTAGACCGGGACCTACGGTTTAAAGTATTAATACTTAGGACGAAGCAGTTTTTAATAGCACATTTTTTTTCTTTTATTACATATTCAGACGTCGTACGAGTTCGAGTTCGACAAAAATATTTGGATACAGAAATTAGCACATATACGACATATTTTGCTGCATTGATAAATGATGTGATCATTCTGGAAGTTTCGATTTAGATCGATAATTGTTTGAGTCAAACATTGTGAAATGTTATCGCGTTTTATTTTTCTTAGTTGATAATCAGTGTTTAATATGCAAGACGTTACTTTTATATCCATTTTGTTTGTTGTTTATAATTTAGACTATTTGACAGAACTTTTATTACTACTATATTTAAAAGTAAACAAATAGAAATTGTATTGTATAGTATTATTGAAACTTTATATTGAGTATACAAATAGGAATTTTAATAGTTAGATTCCCTTCAAAGTACAACAGCAACTCACTTCAGCGGACGTGCATTTCAGACAAGAAGCAAACTACGCTTATGAAGTTACAATTTTTCTGCCCTGAACATTCCAGTGTTTTTAGGCGGCCATCGTACGTAACAGAAGCACGAGTGGTAATTTCCTATAAAGAAAGTAATATAAGCATGAAGCAACTATTGCAGAAACAAAAGAATGGAGAAATGAATGAATTTCTTTATTTAAAATTTCTTTTAAACTTCATCACAACACGAGTTGTATTAAAATACGTTTCTTCTACAACACATTACAAAGTATTATCTGAAAAGAGTCGTCCGATAATTTAAAGCATTTTTTAGTGAAGAATTCTAAAAAACTAAGTTTATACAAGTAATATATTTATAAAAATTTATCCTTTACAAGTATGTCTTACAAATATGTAATTTATCCTTTACAAGTATGTCTTACAAATATGTAATTTATCCTTTACAAATAAAAACCGTCAGTTCAAAATGTCATACTTATTAAAAATGCATTTATACATATAATAAAAAATAGTTTAAACTGGTACATTAATTATCTGTTATTAGCAGAATATGTCAATAAAAACTGCTGAAGTTATATTGCAATATATTTTCGCAAACAGTGCTCAAATCCATTTCTCATTTCTATAGAAAAGTCGCACATCGTCTTAATCCTTCAGACAGCTTAGAAAACCTAAAAAATATATCTCCACTAGACATACAATAGTCTAAAGGAATACAATTTAATTACATAAAAGGTAAAAACAACATTTACGTTAAAATATTTTGTTTCACATTAACAATTTTAAAAATAATACAAAAGATGAAACACATGCGAATAATGAATCTTTGTCTGGAAAGTACAGTTTTGTGTGAATCTCGAGTTTGAAACAGTCTATTTTGAGAAAAAGGCTTGATGAATAATTTTATTTTGTATGAATTCGCTCATGACAGGATAAAGAGCTTTTATGACAAAATCGTTTACTACATACTGCACACGCGAAGGGCTTTTCCTCAGAATGAGTAGGCAAATGAGCAGTTAAACTACTTTTTTGTGTAAACCCCTTTTGGCATATTTCACATACGTAGGGCTTCTCTTCAGTGTGAAGGCGATAATGAGTTTGTAAATTTACTTTTTCAGAAAATGCTTTATTGCACAGCTCACACGAATGAGGCTTCTCTTTTGTGTGAGTTCTCAAATGCCGCTTCAAATTTGAACTACGGCCAAATGCTTTTTCACACACGCTGCATTTGTGCGCCTTCTCTTTGGTGTGTGTAACCATATGGCTTTGAAGGTAATCCTTTCGAGAAAAAGCCTTATTGCATATTTCACACACGTGGCTTTTTTTACCCTCGTGAAGGGCTCGATGATTTTTTAGATTGTTCTTTCTACGAAATCTTTCATCGCATACGTCACACAGATATGGCTTCATTCCCGAGTGGCAAATCGAATGCTCTTTCAATGCCTTTTTCTGAGCGAATCGTTTTCCGCAAACACACAAAAAACAATTTTCTTTCGCAGTTTGTCCTCCGAGCTCAGCCATTACGTTAATGCGTTTGACAGAGTATTCGATTCACAGAAAAAAAAATAACACGGTTTATTTAACTGCAATACTGGCGAGTCTATTTTTGTATTGGTATAAATAGTTTGCTTTAAAAGCCCTCATGTAAATTGTCTGACAGATTGCACATTCCTTCACTTCATTTCTTTATTACAACTTTTAAATTGCCAACAAGTAAACGAAATCTTGATATTTCTATATTTGAAAGTAGTGTTTCCTCCAAATATGCTGTTCTTGGACATACAGCGATATGTGTTTCATAAATGTTCTAAAAAGAATGGAATTATCTAAAAGTCGATGTTTATTAACCATCAATTATGTGTGAAAGTTAGAACACACAACAGAAAAGCAAATTACTAGTTGGAAATACAAAATGTACATATTATCCGTCAAGACTTTTCAAATAGCAATAGCCTTCAATGACCCAGATCCTATTTTATAGAATATATCATTTTATAGAATCGAAACTCATCAAGACAGCTTCTTGTCTTAACCAAAAATAGGCACTATAATTTTGTCGATCAGAAAGTTTTCTTGCTGTTGAGATCGAGGAGAATTTAACGATAGTATGCATCTAGATGTTACTACAATGGTTTGGTTTGTCACTCTATGGTCATTTTGTGTACACTTTGGGCTAATTAGATCTTGACCTACGGTTTAAAGCGGATTCCGAGGCACTCACAAACATCCGCCAGGATTCGAACCTGAAGCATGTGGTACCAACGGCTGCCAATTACAATACTACAATCAGAAAGAGAAATTTGAATTTTCCATTGGTATAAAAATATGCATGAAGTACCCTCGAGCACAGTTTCCGTCCAATAATAAAATTTTGTATTCATTAAATTTTTTAAGGTTAAATTGATATCGAATAATATGAAAACAACTCTCTTTTGTGTGGAAAAAGAAATTTTAACCAATCAGGGTAGAATCCATCAAGAACCAAGTTTTCAGGGCACACGCTGATTCAAAGGGTGACAGGGAGAAAAAAAATAAATAGTTGATGAAAGCAAACTTCTTAACACAGATGTTAGTAAGTAACATAAAAATATGATAAGAAGAGGTAAAAATTGTCTTATAAATTTCATTTTTCTATTATGAGTCAACATAGACATGATTATGAGTCAACAACATGATCTTTTTAAGTTAATTAAATTTATTTTAAGTGCATTCAGTGATCAACGTCATAATTAAAAACACCTGCTACTACTTCTACGCAACACAACACAGCATTGAATCTTTTAGAGATGAGACGGTGTGGGGGAATTTCTGCAAACACTCAATGAATTCGAAAAAAAGGAAAGCGAAAAAAAAAAAAAAAAAAATAAAAAAAATATGAGAAAAAAAAAAAAAAAAAGCTTTGAAAATTCTTGTCATTCATTTATGCAACAGCCCCAAGGTGGGCCAAGGCAATCTGTCTACTGACAGATTTCCAGACAGGCATTTATTTTACGCGTTAGGGTTGTCAGCCAAACACTCTACAGTTATAATAGACCGCGACCTACGGTTTAATGTAGATTCCGAATCACTACAAACCCCCACGGCACCTCCTGGACTAGAACCTCAAACCTATGGTAGCGAGCGCTAATCACTCGGCCATAAATATACAACGTATCAATATTTATATTTTGTTTGTGTTCGACAAACTATCGATTAAAATTTATTTGGATCCCTTTTTAAAAAATTATTCTGTTATTTTAAATAGACACGTTTTTTATGAATTATATTGAAAAAATGTTTTTTTACGCATTACATTGCGTTATTGCAAATAAATACTGTAGTTCAATGTGATAAAAATTTTATCAACGATACATAATTGAAAAAGTTTCAAGCTTCTCAAATGGATATAAAAAATTTATTGAAATTGGAAAATTATCACAAAAATTATATATATATATGTTTTAACTACGTCGATGACTGGGTCATTGGCCATTTCTCTTTCGAGCAGCCCAATACAAACTAGCCTTGAAGAAGGCATGTCGTGTGGGCTGCACAGACGAACAATGTTACTCATTTAGCACTAACCAGGTGGGACGTGTAGCTTGAAGATAAGCTACGGGCGCGAGTAACACTGCTATAACTATTCTGTATATTCACATCAGACCGGGAACTACGATTTAAAGTGGATTCCGAACAACTATATATATCCACGGCACCGCCTGGACTCGAATCCAAAGAATGAGCACCGACGACAATATACACCGATCAGATACAATATAATACAATACAATATACTATAATATAACATAAGTATAAACAGTCTTCATTTTGGGACAACTGTGTTTAAAAATATTAAACAAAGAAAACTGCTATGAATTTTATTTTCAAATGATTGTTGATATTACTTCTGAAACAGGATGCCAACAGATCTTATCCGCGATATCTCCAATAGCCCAGTACCAGAATTAGATTATAGTTAAAGACACAGGGAAAGTCATTTTTCATGTTGTACAACATTCATGTAGCGCGGAAACAAACATAGCAGACCGTCAAGGTCAGTAACAGGGTACACAGATTATTCACACCGGAATTTGAGCACTGCTTCCGGATGATTCGAACCGTTCCCCCGATTAAAAATAAGTGCACGTTGGCTGATGGGGAAAGATATGTGAATAATCATAACAAGGAAGATCCGTAATTTATTGTAACTGTTCCGCGTGTCTCCTTTTTCAATTCTTGCAACTACTACCACACCACATCATTGTGCCTAGAGCTGAGTTGCCCCTTTACAGTTTGGGAATGTTGTGGATGAGAAGTCTGATTGGGCGCTGCGTCGCTTTAAGGTCATATGTGACCGGGCCTACTGCTTAAAGTAGGTTCCGAAGCACTACAAACATGAGACCACTGCCATCAGGCCCTCAATTCTTGCAACGTAGAATTAGTTATTCTTTGACTACATCGTAGATTCTTGTCACTTCTTTAGCGGGAATGGATCAATTACCAGTTATTTAAATGTTTTCTGCCGTGACCAAAAATAAGGTCAATTTCAGCAGAGAGCGCTACGAGTTTCAATTATATCTCGTGTATTCGATTGCAGTTATGATGCTATCTTTACGACTCCTGGGAGTCTCACAGAAGTTAAAGAATTTTGCATTTTAGTTTAAGTTCTTTTTTTAATTAAATTTTAATATTCATGCTAAATGGTGAATTTAGTTTTATGGATCACGATTTATTTTTGAGTGGCAAGTTCTCGGGAAAATGAATGCGACGAAGATACACGATAATTCAAATTCCTTCTCAAAGTTCAAATATCCTGTATGTCCACAATTGCCGAATTTTTGCGCCAATTTAAGTGTGACAAACGCCGAATTTCACTCCGGGTTTCATTTGAATTATTTCGAATGTTATGTTCCGTACTACAAGCGCATCAATGCGACACCAACGCTTATTTTTCATCATTTAATGACATGCTTCAACTAAATTCTGGACCTAAGAATACAATTTATAATTTAACAAAAATAAATATCCAAAACTTACTGGTACCCCATGTTTGTATATCGCGCAAGCATAGCATACAAGAGATGCAAATTCATTTTTAGAATAAAAAAAAGAATGAAAGAAAAACTTAAAATAGAACTCAAAGTTAATGGAAATAATCCAAAATTAAAACCAAGCAAAGTTACTCAGTTTTGTCATGACACTCATGGCACCTTCGAACCTTTCTCAGACAGCTGAAGGCATTCGATACAATACCAAAAACCGGCCGATGACTTTTTCTGGAGCTGCTAAGACCTGGATTGTACACAGGTATATGTAGGCTTCATTGCGGACATGTCAAGAAAATATTTTTAGAAATTTTTAAATATATGATCGATATATTCTAAAGATAAATGTCCTTCTAACGAACAAGGCGCGTTTATTATTTTGGCTACTATATTTTTTGGATTATCCAGTATAGTGATCCAAATGTTATGTCCCACACTACAAGTGCACCAATGCGAAACCAAAGTTTATTTTTCATCAATCTAATAACTCACTGTATTGGACGTGTATTTGAGGCATGAAGTAAATTACAATTATAAATCAGCAATCGTATGACACACACATGAGTTGTAATTTCCTATGTAGCAAGTATTATAACTATTAAAGAAACAACAGAGTGGACAAATGAATAAATTTCTTTATTTATAATTTCTTTTAAACTTCATCATAACTCGAGTTGTACTGAAATACATTTCTTCAACAACACATTACAAAGTATTATCTGATAAGAGTCATCCAATAACTCAAAGCACTTTTTCGGAAAAATACTAAAAATTTATCCCTTATAAACATTCTATAATAATACATAAATATATTAAGAAAATGAAATCTAACAATAGGCAACAGTCAATTCAGAATGTCACATTTATAAAAGTAAGCTCAAGTTTTAAAATGCATTTTTTATGCATATTAAATAATAGTTAAATCTCGTACATTAATTATCTGTTATTAGCAGAATATGTCAATAAAAACTGCCGAAATTGTATTGCAATACAAATTTCGCAAACATTGCCCAAATTCATTTCTAATTTATATACAATAGTCAATACAATATACAATAATTCTATTATAATAAAATTTAATTTAATAGAAGATAAAAACAACAATACATCAAAATATTTGGTTTTACAATAAAATTTTAGAAACAATACACTAGATGAAATACGTACGAATATTGATTCTGTTCGTATTTGTCATGAATGTACACTTTTCTGAAAATCTCGAGTTTAAAACAGTCTATTTTGAGAAAAAGGCTTGATGAATAATTTTATTTTGTATGAATTCGCTCATGACGTAATAATGAATTTTTATAAGAAAATCGTTTACGACACACTGCACACACGAAGGGCTTTTCCTCGGAATGTGTGGGCAAATGAGCAGTTAAACTATGTCTGTGCGTAAACACCTTCTGGCATATTTCGCACACGTGGGGCTTCTCTTCAGTGTGGAGGCGATAATGCCGTCTCAGGTTTGAACTTTGTCCAAATGTCTTTTCACAAATACTGCATTTATAATTTTTCTCTTTTGTGTGAATCACCATATGACTTTGAGGGTAATATTTTCGAGAAAAAGGCTTGTTGCATATTTCAAAAACGTGGCCTTTTTTTACCCTCGTAAATGATTAAATGCTTTTTTAAGTAATCTATCTTTAGAAATCTTTTATCGCATATGTCACACAAATATGGCTTCGATCCTGAGTGACAACTCGAATGCTGTTTCAATTTACTTTTCTGCTGAAATCGTTTTCCGCAAAGATCACACAAAAAACAATTTTCTTCGATGGTTTGTCCTCCAAGCTCAGCCATTACTTAATACGTTTGACAAAATATTCAATTCACAGGAAAAAAAATAACCCGGTTTATTTACTGCAATGCTAGTTAATCTATTTTTATATTAGTATAAATAATTTGCTTTAAACTTGACTTGGTGCTTTGAGATGTATGCTCGCTGACGCTGCTTTGCATTATATACTTTCATGTTAAATTGTCTGGCAGATTGCAAATTCATTCACTTCATTTCATTATTACAATTTTTAAATTGTCAACAAGTAAAAAAAATTCTTCGTACTTTTATATTTCATAAACGTGATGCAACCAAATGTGCCTTTTTTGGACATACAGCGATATGTGTTTCATTAATATTCCAAAAAAGAATAGAACTCTCTAAAAGTGGACGATTATTAACCATCGGTTATGTGTGAAATGTAGAACACACAACAGAAGGCAGATTATTATTTAGAAATAAAAAATGGACATTTTATCAACCCAGACGTCTTTTAGGAATAGCCTTCGATTATCCAGATCGTATTTTAAATATACCCTGTTATAGAATCGAAACTCAACATGAGCGCCAAAACAGCTTCTTGTCTAGACCAAGCATAAGCACCAAAAATTTGGCTGTATGAAAATGTTTTTCGTTGGGATCGAAGAGAATTTAAAGAGTATATGCATCCAGATAATACTATAATGAGAAAAAGGTGTGGATTTTACATTGGTATAAGAAATAAGCATTAAGTGCATTCAAGCAAAGTTTCTGTTTAATAGTAAAATGCCTTGTATTTGTGCTTTTTTCAAAAAAGTCAAATTGATATCGAATAAGATGAAACCATTTCTCTTTCGTATTTGAAAAAGAAATTTTAACCATGATATCGCCCAGATCAATACCTAATGAAATCTAAATCTTCGCAAAATAAAAGGAAATTTTCAGGACACGCGCAGATTCAAAGGGGGACAAAGAGAAATAAGAAAAAGTGATGAAAGCGTAGTTCTTAACGCCAATCGTAGTAAGAACATCAAAATAGGATAAGAAAAGAGCTACACAATTAGCCATCAGGCCGCATGCGGAAAGAGGTGAAAAAAATACCATGACAATTGCAACAATTATCTGAATCATTCAAGAATAAATGAAACCCAAAGGGGTAAAAGAAATTACAAGTTTACGCGAGAATATAAGAAAGTAGTAAGGGATATGTTTCACCCTATTCGCTTTTGAATTTTCAATGACTGAACGCTAAAGACATTATCTTATAAAAATAAACGATGACAGAATCCAAGTCAGTATCAAAACTCTTGGAAAACAATATAAATTAAACTGATATATGGGACGTCAATTGGATAAGGAAATGTATATACACTGAAGTGACAAAAGTCATGGGATACCTCTTAATATCGTGTCGGCCCTACTTTCGCCCGGCGAAGTGCAGCAACTCGACGTGGCATGGACTCAACAAGTCGTTGGAAGTCTTCTGCAGGAATATTGAGCCATGCTGTCTCGATAGACGTCCATAATTGTGAAAGCGTTGATGGTGCAGGATTTTGGGCACGAACAGACCTCTCGATGATGTCCCATAAATGCTCGATGGGATTCATGTCGGGCGATCTAGGTGGCCAGATCATTCGTTGGAATTGTCCAGAATGTTCTTCAAACCAATCGCGAACAGTTGTGGCCCGGTGACATGGCGCATTGTCATCCATAAAAATTCCATCGTTGTTTGGGTACATGAAGTCCCTGAATGGCTGCAAGTGATCTCCAAGTAGCTGAACATAAGCATTTCCAGTCAATGTTCGGTCCAGTCGCACCAGAGGACCAAGTCCATGCCATGAAAAAACAGCCCACACCATTACGGAGCCACCACCAGCTTGAACAGTGCCTTGCTGACAGTTTGGGTCCATGGCTTCGTGGGGTCTGCGCCACACTCGAACCCTACCATCAGCTCTTACCAACTGAAATCGTGACTCATCGGACCAGGCCACGGTTTTCCATTCATCTAGGGACCAACCGATATGCTCACGTGCCCACGAGAGTCACTGCAAGCGATGTCGTTCTGTCAGTAAAGGCACTCGAGTCGGTCTTCTGCTGAAATAGCCCAAGAAAGCCAAATTTCTCCGCACAGTTCTAACAGACAAGTGCCTTGTACGTCCCACATTGATTTCTGCGGTTATTTGACGCAGTGTTGCTTGTCTGTTAGAATTTACGACTCTTTGCAGACATCGCCGGTCTCGGTCGTTAAGTGCAGGCGGTCGACCACTGCGCTGTCCATGGTGGGATGTTATGCCTGAAATTTCATACTCTCGGCACACTCTGGACACAGTGGATCTGGGAATGTTGAATTTCCTAACGATTTCCGAAATGGCATGACCCATGCGTCTAGCTCCAACTAACATTCCGCGTTCAAAGTCTGTTAATTCCCGTCGTGCGGTCATCATCACGTCAAAACCTCTTCACATGAATAACTTGAACAGAAATGAAAGCTCTGCGCATTTATACCTGTTCTACGCGATGCTACTGCCTTCTGAAAATTTGCATATTGCTATCCCATGACTTTTGTCACTTCAGTGTAAATAAAGTATTTACAATAAACATACATGTTAAAGCGGAGGTGTAGGATCAGAAGAGAGGATTTGCATCCAGACACTGAGGATATCTGGCATCCAATTTATACACATGAATAAAAATATGCATTCAATATACTCTTGCAAATAATAAAAATAATCTAATAATGAAAATCCCAGCAATTCATTCCCTTATTAAATGTATCAATGCGATAACAAATAAAATGAAACCCTTTTACTCATATATTTGATATTTTTTTTATAAAAGCCTGGGTTTTGCTGGTATTAATACAAAACAAAATCTTCCCAAAAGGAAATGAAGTTTTCAGATATCATGTGACTGTAAGAACGTCACGATGCCAAGTCAGACTTCAACCTACGGGTGCTCCATGTCACAACAGAAACTATCCCCTTCCCTGCTTTTAATGAGTAGACTACTCATGGGGTGTCCGTCCAGCACTGCAGGACACTGAGGATGAATCACGACAACATAACTGAGCAGAAGAGCAAAAATTAAAAGAAAATGTTCATATGTTTATAGCAAATAACCAAGGTAAAAACCAAATAAAAGGTAAACCAAGGTAATCTTTTAAAACGCAAGACACGATTTTTATTTTAAGCCCATTAACTTAGCCACTGTCGTCAATGATCATATATTAAGATCAACTACTCCTACAACAAACCATTCTGCGAGTTTTTCTAGGATCGAGACTTAACAGTCTGGGAATGACGTGGGTGAATTTGTGTAAACAGACGATGCAAGGAAAAGAGTGTTAGAAAAAACGAGGCGAAGAGTTCAGAGGGGAAAAGAATGATAATAATCTCTACAATTATCTTAATTAAGCAAGAAACGCTTAAAAGAAATGACGAGGTTTGAACGACTTTATAAAAGAATAAAATATAATTTTTCACAGTATTCACTTTACATACTTTTGAGTGATTTTACAGTGACAATCCATCGAAACACTATTTTACAGAAAATAATATTAGTAAATACAAGATTGAACCCATAAGCACTAAAGTGCTTAATTTAGTGCTAAAAATAAGTACTAAAATACTATGAATTAAATTGACCTACAGCTTATTCTATATTATAAGTAAACTTACACATATATAACATATTATAAGTTTCGCTAATAGATAGCAATCAATAGAAATAAAATACTTACAGTAAACATTTTATAGAAAATACGTTCAAATGCTATGCAATACAAGATACAAATAATTTTAAAAAGTAAAAATCAGAAAGCAAGCATTTAAAATAAAGTGTATCATGTTTATAAGATGAATGATTTGTCAATGATTGAATGATGACTGAATGATTAGAAGGCGAGTAGTAGCATGCAATTTAATTGTGAGAATTACTTAGTGAAAATAGATGCGGTCTCATTGTATGATCAATGGAAATGGAAAAATTTAAAAAATATTGAAAAGGTATTTCAAAGAAAAATAGATGCTAGAAAAGAAAAGTATATTACGAACTATTGCATTAGAATCGTTGCTTAAATAGCGATGGCACATCGGAAGTTTTCATACTTTTCCCTACGCTGGTCGTGATAAATCAGTATGATGGAATGTTTTTTCTTGGGATCAATGAATAAAGGGGCGGATGCGAATACACAATACTGTTCAATAAGTATCGCATAATGTGGTTCATTGTGACAGGCCTCCCTTAGGCCTGTTATTACCTTAGGCCTGTTAGAAAAAATTGTCGGTAGAAAAAAATTTCGTGACAAAGATTTGTTACTTATCAAGATAAATTCTGAAGAATATTTTTCCCAAAACTAATTTTCAAATCGAATTACACCATGATATTTTTGAGCCGTTTTTTAAAGAAATTCTGCAAAAGAAGGAAAATGAACAACTTTTACTATGCGGATCCTATTAGAATAAAAAATTATGAAGTACAAATAACTAAATGTATGCATACTGCAGCAGCTTATACACGGCATCTATGTTCGATTTTTTTCTTTATCTTTATTCATGGTACCTTTCCGACTAAGTTTCTAATGTGCAATTTCAGAGGTTTTCTCTTTAGTTTATGGTAAAAGAAACGAAATCTAGCTATTTCGTAAATAAAATATTAGGCGATGTGATTTGATTTAAAATTAACATTCAATATTTGTAAAGTTGAAATAATTACTAAATTTGAGTAAAGCAAGATAACTGTACTATAAAATAGAATTAAGATTTTGTGTATTTGATAAATACTTGGATGCAAAAAAAAAAAGCACAGATAAGTCTTAAATGGCTTCATAACGCATGATTTATAATCCTCTTTGAATGCTTGAATTTGATTCGGCTGTGCTTGCGCCAAACAATTGTAAGCGTTTCCCGCGTTTTAATTTCATCTCGACTCATTCGGAATAGAGTTGATGATTTTTTAAATGACGTGGCATATTTATATCCATTTTTGTCCTTGTTCACAATTAGATTTTTCTTTTACATAATCTGCAAGAACTCTTCATATTTTTATAATTAATTTTTTTTGATAAAGTTACGGAAAAAAAAAGGACAGTAATATTCAATAATTAGATAGATTAAAAAAGATATTTGTTTTGAAGTGATTGATTTGTTTTGAAAAAATTTAACTTTTCCCTAAATTAACAGAGAAAGGATTTGATTGATTTCTGCGAGATTACATAACACGCAAATTATTTTAATTATCTGTATCTGCTTTGCGAATGAAGAATCCCCAGTTTTTTATTAATTAGTAATATACACTAAGGATAGAAGTATGGTTTTAATTACTACTGTTAATAATACATTTTTAATACTGGTATTAAAGAAATTTGGTGCATTAAAATACAAACAAATATTATATGAAGCAAAATATTCAAGAATGTATTTTTCTTGTAACTGGAAAACACATCGAGACGGACTTACCGATCGCACGTTGGTTGGTGCTGTGATTTGTGTATAGGAACTGCTGAATCTCGCACTTGCTGTATGCAGGTATCATTCATGCAGAATTTTGTGCACTGCTTCTGGAGGATCTTCACTATGCAGGACGATTTAAAACGATTTTCCAAATAAAAATAGCTGTAGGAGGATTCAAAGAAAAGACGGGAAAAAATTAGCATGCTCCCAAAAGGGAAGATCCGTATTTCATTTCTAATTGTTCAGTAAGACTTCTTTCTCAATTCTTGCAATGTCGAAGTGACAATACTTTCCGTGGATATCGGGGATCCGTGCGATTTCTTTAAATGGGAATCAATCGAATATCATCCCTCTCATAATAAAGAAGCTGAATTTGAGCAGAGACTGCGATACAGCTTCACTTTATATCTCTGGAAATGGATGACAGTTTGGAGGTTGTCCTTGGTACCTAAAGGAATCTCATAGAACCACCAAAGTATGCTGCATTTTAAATAAATCTATCTTTGAATATTAATTTATTTAAATGTTTGGTAAAGTACAAAATTTAAGTCAACTTATAATATTCATTCCAAAGGGAAAAAAAAAAAGAATTTCCAATTGAATAGATCGCGATTTATTTTTGAGTAGAAAAAAAGGACGAGTCAATAATAGATACGGTATTGCAGATGCCATCTTAAATTTCGACTCTCTGCAAAGATAATCGCAGAATGTCACTCTTGGTTGGATGGAAGCTTCGATTCTTTCCGAATGTCATGTTCTGTATTGCAAGCGCACCCATTTCATTCATCATCCAGTAGACTCGCTTAACTGGTCGTGTAACTCATACAAGCTCTTTCGCTAGAAAACTACAATAAAATAGCGTTTTCTACCCCTGAACACTTCAGTCTTATTCTTAAATATTATAAGCATAAAATTTAACACACAAACACATTAGTTATAAATTGTCCTGTGAAAGAAAGTAAACATTGAAGATATAGCAGAATAAAAAAAATAATAATTGTCTTTATTTAAAATAATTTTTACATTTCATCACACATAATATGAGTTGTAAAAAGGTACGATCTTTCTACGGAAAATTATAAAACAATCTCTGACAAAGAGTCGTCTGAACAATTGAATAATGTTCTTACAAAAATTTAAAAAAAATAAATTTATTCGAAGAAAATATTATATTTATGAAATATTTTTACCATAAAAATATTCTATAGCAATACATAAAGGCAATTTGGTGAATAAAATCTAATTCTGAATATCATGATTATCAAAAAAATTCAAAAAAGTGTAAAATTTAAAAAAGCACTTGTATACATAAAAATATTTAAAGCTCATACATGAATAATCAGTTATTAGAAGAATATGTCAATAAAAACATTGCTTAAAAACAATTCCGATTTGCATAGAAGAGGGATGCACACCGTTCAGGCTTGATCCTTCAGAAACCAACAAAACAACCGTCTCTACTGCACATTCAATTCCATTCATTGTAAAAGGAATAAAATTTCAGGCATAAAATGTAAACATTCACATTAAAGTGAACATGTTCCGCAATAAAATAGGCATTCAATAGTCTAAAGGGAAAAAATTGAAACTATAAAAGTTAAACATTTACGTTAAAATGAGGACGATTCACAATAAAAATTTGAAAGACAATACACGAGATGAAATGCATGCGAATCATGAATCTTTCCGCATTTGTCAGGAAAGTGCAATCTTCTGTGACGCTCGCTTTTAAAACAAAGTATATTTTGATTAAAAAAATGTTTATGAAACGTCTTCATTTTGCATGAATTTTCTCGTGACGTGATAAATGCATCTTCAGAGAAAATCCTTCATGACATACAACACATACAAAGGGCTTTTCTTTGGTATGAGTAACCAAATGAGCAGTTAACTTACTTTTTGTGAAAACCCCTTCTGGCACGTTTCGCACACATTGCAGCTTCTCTGCGGTGTGGACGCGGTAATGGGTTTGCAAGCGATGCTTGTGAGAAAACGCCTTGTTGCACAACTCGCAGGAATGAGGCTTCTCTTGCGTGTGCGTTCTCAGATGTTTCTTCATATTTGATCTTTGTCCAAATGCTTCTCCACACACACTACATATGTGCGTCTTCTCTTTGGTATGAGTGACCAGATGGATTTGAAGCTCATATTTTCGTGCGAAGTCCTTGTTGCATATTTCACACACGTGAGGTTTTTTTCCGTCGTGTATTATTAAATGATTTTTTAAATATTTTTTTGTTAGAAATTTCTTGTCACATATGCCGCAAGCATGAGACTTCGTTCCCAAGTGGCAAATCTAATGCTTTGTCAATGCCTTTTTCCGAGCAAATCGTTTTCCGCAAATATCACACAAGAAACCATTCTCTTCCACAGTTGGTCCACCAAGGTCAGCCATTACTTAATGCGCTTAGCCGAAAGATTCAATTCACAAGAGGAAAAAATGTCGTCTACCACAATAAGAGAAGCGAATTTTAGTGTTGATGTAAAGAAGTTCCTTTAAATAAAGTGACAGAGAGCAAATTTCCTTCACTTCGTTTCATGTTTGCAAATTGCCAACAAATAAAAAGTGCCGCAATATTCCTTCTTTTGATAAAGTGATTCATCCAAATACGATTTCTTGATGGTAAATTCCAAGTAAGAAATATTCTAAAAAGAGATGGATTTTTCTGTAACTCGAAGATTATTAACCACAGAACAGATGGATAAATAAATGAGTGGAAATACAAAACTGATATTTCATCTTTGAAAGCGTTTGTGTTAAGAACGACTTTCAACCATCCAGATAGTAATTTGTATCCATTGTGTTATAGTGATGGAAATTATACAAGTAACCCCTGTGATACCGAGCGCCAGAGCGCTAGCCACTCGGCCATTCAGGACCGAGTTGAAAAGTTATTTCAGAGAAAAGAAGAATCGAGGCAATGAAAAAGACAGGACAAAAATGATCCCATGATTGCCAAGAATATTTTTTGGAAAACTGAATTTAAAAAAAAAAATTGAATCCCAATTTTGTTGGATCCAAATAAAGTCAGCAATTTGATATATTGATTTTTGGCATAAAACTTGATTGATTTATAATGCATCCACAATTATACCATTTAAAAAAAAAACGCCAAGCAAAGTAGATGTATTTGTTGAAAAAAAATTGAATTTAAATGATCAAGCCCATTTGAAGATTTTTAGGCACGAGTATTAAAAAAATGGGTTATAAAAATCATATGACTCATTACATTTGGTTACTTTGCACTTGCTTAATTTAAAAATCACACCAAATATTAAATTAATGCAATAGTACAAATATTCGAAATATTTGTTTTCTGTTTATCTTAAAATATTATACATTCTTAAATATACATGCAAAATTCAATATTTTGAGTTTATTTATTTTTTGGTGATCAAGTGTATACTACCTGACCTATTAAAAATCCTTACATTCATTTCTCGAGTTAGGTGGAAGGAAAATCTTTGAACATCCACAGCGTGCGGCAATTTCATCCAATGTCCCGATGGGAAAATGAAATGGTTTTTCGGGCCTCAAAACAGTGTGAGATGAAGAATGTTCGAATGTTTAAAACAGATTTCTTTCGTAATTGTTTTGACAGAATTTAATTTTCTATTGATTAGCAACTGGCGTACTGATTAGGGAGAGATAAGACCCGCCCCCCCCCCCCCCGTCAACAACAACAACAAATTTGTATTTAAAGAAGCTCCTTGGCTACAAGATAGCCGCAAGCCTCTATCAGGGAAAGACATCAGATGAGGAGGTATATACAGTGCATGAGAAAGAGAAAATTGTTCTTTGTGGTGTCGATTTCTTTCTTGAGCATTGGTGATGTTGATGATTTAGCATGGTGGCAGCCGCAGACTACAGATGAGGAAAAATATACGGTGCATGAAACAGCAAAGTAGAAAAAGGAAGCTGTTCTTTATGTTGGCGATTCCTTTCTTGTGCTTTGAGGATGATGATGGTTTGGCATGGTGGCAGCCGAGAGCTTCTAACTTGGACAAATTTTAGAAGAGGAGCAAATACAATGCATGAACAGCAGCAAGGTAGACAAAAAGAAACTTGCCCAAAATGTAACAAATTTTTAGTCCGGAAAAGGGAGCAGGCATTGATTATTGTTGTGAAAAAATTTGGAAAATCCATGTAGAATAACACACAATTTATCTTCCTTGTCTTGAGCGTTCTGCAGATCATTGTATATGGATTGTATGCCCTCCTCCCCCTCAACCTCATTATCTTTATTAATACTATTGAATCAGGATTTGTAATAATTGGTATTATTAGGTTAATAATTATAAAACTGCTTACATTTGATAAATGTGACTATAAAGATTAATAAAAAGAATAGAAAAAGAAAGAATTTTAAATAAAAAAAAGGCAAATAAATAAAATTACGATTTAAAAATTTGTTACAATTAAAAATCTGTTGCAGAGACCATAAAAAAAGAAATGAAACGTATGAAATAAACGTTTAAAAAATCACTAAAATTGAATTCCCTGTAGCAACAAACGGTCTCCACAAAGTCAATATAAATTTTAAAATATTTTTAAATCAAAGATTATAAGTTTATCTTGTTCATATTTCTTATTCTTTTTTAATTGATTTTTTAAAATTTTATTTATACTGTCTCACTTAAAAAGGGGGTTAAAAAAGTAAAAATAAAAGTCTTAACTACGGTCACAGACTAGTCGGCAGAAAAAGAAATCAGGTGCACGTTCCAGCGGAGAGAAAATGAAAAGGAGCAGGGGTTGGATTCGAATCATCAATCTTGCTGTCAAACGCCAATTCATGATGTTAGCGGACGAGCAGAAATCAAGGCTAAAAGACATCCGATACACAGTACTGGTGATGCAAAAATATCGGATGAAGTTTTGAAAATAACTCCATATTCGAAGTTTGTATACTACTTAACATCGAAAAACAATTACGATGTTTCTTTAGTTAAGGACAGCACTCATAGGAGACATCAAAAACAGCTGTAGGCTATTTTCGCAAACTTTTAATTCCGATATGGTGCGAAAGTTGGAAGAATCGAGATAGGAGCTGAAAATTTAGATAAATTCAATCCGGAGTCGGTGGATTAACGCACTGTTAATTTGAAGACATTGTAATATCCTCAGTCTCATCCCTAACTGCAGGCAACAACTTCTGTACATCCATCTTATTTTCAGAATAAATTGAAGACAGCGCTACATTATGAGCTAACGATCCAGGAATTTTCCAATTCGAAATTCATTTCCATTTTTAGATTCCCCAATTCGTACTCGTCCGTCCTAAGCTTTTCCTTTAAAGCCTCTTGTTTGCAGTTCACTTCTAAAACTGCCTGTCTAATCTTCTCTTCATTCATCGCACTAATACTTTTTTATTAAGGAAGTCTCCTTCATTAAACAGAGGAGAAGATTTTATAATCTCACGTAAATTAGCACCTTTCATGGAAGGTTATACCATCAAAATCCATTTCAAGTGCAATTCTACTATATATCCCGTTCCATAAACAAATTTCAAATATAAGGCAAAAAAACCAATTTTTAAAAGACATAAAAGATTAGCATGGGGAGTTTCTCCCAGTAAGACAGATAGGGTGGGATGCTCAAGACCGAAAAAGTTGAGTCGGATTCTATTGAATCTTGGGCAATCGACTGTATATGTTCGATGGACGAAACAGTGTCACAAGTAGGAGCAGGCTCCGAGCGAAGTAGATGCGTATGCGTGAAATAAATATGTCCTATACGAAGTCGTTTCAGCGTGACGCTTTGGTGTCGATTTAAACCAATTTTGTTTCAAACCTTATTATTGACTTCCGTACTCCACGTATTTTGCCAGACAGAAGAAAAGGTGAATTGTAAAACAGCGTCCATATCGCAAAAAGGAACGAGAACAGAGATGAGGAAAGCGAGGTTGAATACGGAATTCCCCGTTTTAAATAAGTATGATATTATTTTAATAAGTTTCGTATTTTTCAACTTATACCGAAAAAATAAAACCACAGAATGGATAAAAAAAATTGTTAACATTTCTAAAAGGGATACATATTCGAATAATATTTAAACTTATTTTTCATGTTAATCAAATATTTAATAAAGTAAATCATTCAAGGCACTCTGTATACCTAAGCCAAGAAAGTAATTTTTTCAATTTAATAGATCGCGGTTTATTTTTGAGTGGCCATTTCTCGGAAAATGTCCATCCATGTCTTAGCAAGAGGAGAGGCGAGTGTCGAATCTCACTCTAGATTGGAATGGAAGCTTCGATTTATTCCGAATGTTTCTTACTGTTTTTGAAGCGCATAGATGAGACATCATCCATTTAAATCGTCAATACAATAACTCACTTCACAGGACATGCATTTTGGACTAGAAGTAAATTAGGTTTATAAAACTGTAATAAAATATTTTTTCTGCTCTAAGCAGAAATTCTACGAACTTCACACAGACGAATAAATAAAGCAGCCATAGTTTCTTATGCAAAAAAGTATTATTTCAAACATAAAAGAAATAACAGAATGAAAAAAATGAATAAATATCTTTATTTAACATATTTGTTACACAACATCACAAAGGATTACAATTGTCATGGTTTAAAGCATAATGATGAGCGAAAAATACATTCTTTCTGCATCTAATAATAAAATAATCTCCTAAAAGAGTCGTCCTGTAAATTTAAAGGAATTTCTTACTTACAAAAGCAAAAATAATAAAGAACTTAGTACGTTTATGCAACTTTCTCAATTCAAATGTTTTATTTCAGCATGCATCCAGTAGTAATAAGGGAAAACCATTCATTGAATAAAATCTAATTTGGAATAAAACGATAATAAATATAACAATCTTAAATATAAAGTTTAAAATCAAAAATGCATTTTTATATAGGATAAAAACGTTTAAATATTGTATTTTAAATGTCAATCTTATAAAATTATCCATTATCAAATTATCAATTTCCTTCAAACAGAAGAATGGACACGAGCTTTGTTTGAAAGCAGTCAACCAAGATAACTAAAAACTTTTTCCCAATTACATCTTCAAGAATATAAAAAGAAAAACTAATTTTAATATATAAAAGTAGATGATACGTTTTAAAAGCAGGAAGTTCTACTATAAAATTTTAAAAGCATTGCACGAGATGAAATGTACACCAATAATAAATCTTTTCGCATTTGTCATGAATACTCAGTTGTCTGGAAATCCTGTTTTTTCACGAGAGATGAAATCTATTTTAACACATTTGCAAAAAAATAAAAAAAATCACATTTACTTCTTATGAGTTTTCATATGACGTGATAAATTTCCTTTTTGAGAAAATCGTTTATGACATACATCACAGCCAAAACGGTTTTCTTCCGAATGAGTAAGCAAGTGACACTTTAAATTTCCTTCGTTGGAAAAGCCCCTCTGACAAGTTTCGCACACGTATGGCTTTTCTTGGGTGTGAGTACGAAAATGAGCAGTTAAATTACATTTTACCGAAAAAGCTTTTTGACATACCTCGCAAACATACGGTTTCTCTTCGGTGTGGACGCGGTAATGGTTTTGCAAATTTCGCCTTTCAGAAAACGCTTTATTGCACAACTCACAAGAATGAGGCTTCTCCTTCGTATGAGTTCTCAAATGTAGCCTCAGAGGTGAACTTCGACCAAAAGCTTTTTCACAAATACTGCATTTGTGCGGCTTCTCTTTGGTATGAACAACCATATGATATTGAAGCTCATGCTTTCGAGAGAAATCCTTGTTACATGTTTCACACATGTGAGCTTTAATTCCCTCGTGAATTAGAAAATGCTGTTTCAATTCGCCTTTTCTAAGAAATCTTTTGTCGCACATGTCACACATATGAGGTTTCGTTCCCAAATGGCAAATTGAATGCTGTTTCAATTTATTTTTATGAGAAAATCTCTTACCGCACACATCACACAAAAAATTATTTTTTTCCACAGTTGATCTACCAGGAAGAGCCATTACTTATTGCGTTTAGGGTCGTACTTAACGGAAAAAAACTGTTTATCTAATTACAATGAGAAAGAGACGCGATTTCTATGTAAGTTCAAAGAATCTCTAATAAAGCCCGTCATGTAAATTATCTGACAAGATAGGAAACATTCTCTTCAGTTCATTTCATTATGGCAATTGCCAGATTTCCAACAAATAAAAAAAGATTAACGTTCTTTTATTCGAAAGCTTGAAACATCCAGCCATGCTTTTCTTGAATACACATCAAATATACTTTTCGGAAGTATTCTAAAAAGAGAGCATCTTCCCTAACACTAGAAGATTGTTAGCCTCCTGTTAGGCGAGAAAGGTAGAAAGAAGGACACATTAAAGTTTGGAAACAGAAAATTGACATTTTATCTATGAAAGCGATTTAATTAGACGGTCTTCAAGGACCCACATTGTAATTTAAAACAATTGCATTCTTCTTCTTCAATGGTGCAAAAGCCCCCAGGCTATCTGCCTATTAGCAGATTTCGAGACAGTTGCTGTTTCCTTTTTAGGGTAGGGTTGTCAAACCTACGCGCTACGCTCTGCAGTCATATGAGACTGAAGCCTGCTGGAGCTCGATACCTCACGTATCGACTTCGAATCTCGGCGGTGACATGGATGTTTGTAGTGGTTCAGAATGCACTTTAAGCCGTAGGTCCCGGTCTCATATGACCGTAGAGCGTGAAAGACTGAAATCAGACTTCTCACTCACATCATTCCCAAACTGTATAGGGGCTACTCAACTCTAGGCACAGTGAGGTGTAGTAGTAGTAGTAGTAGTAATCATATGAGACTGAAACCTACTGTGTAAAGTGGATTCCTAATTACTACAAACATACAGGGCACCAATGCTACTCGAACCCGAAACCTATAGCACCGAGAGCCAGAGCGCTAGTCTCTCGGCCATCAGGCCCCCAATTATGTTATAGTAATCGAACATTCTACCAGTAAGCCAAAATAGATTCTTGGTGGCGCCGGAATTAAGATTTAAATATTTTAAAACCAGAATGCATTTCCATGGAGATCGAGGCTTGGTTTATCGCTCTGAGGTTATTTTGTACTCACTTTGGGCTCATTAGACCGGGACCTACAGTTTAACGTGGATTCTGAACCACTCACAAACATCCATGCCTCCGCTAGGGCTCAAACTTGAAGCCTGGGGTACCAAAGTCCAGAGGGCTAGCCAATTGGCCATCAGGCCCGTTAGGAGATCGAGGAGAATCAGAAGAGATGACATGCATCCACATGACTATTATAATGAGAAAAAGACGTTATTTTTATATTGATATAAAAATATGCATTAAACAGACGCTTACAAGTTTTTTCACTGTTAATAAATATCCTTCAATTCACTCCCTTATCACAAACTCCAAAAGTAATATCGGATAAAATAAATTCATTTCACTTTCCTATTTTGAAAAGGAAAATTCTAACCAAGTAAGGATGGAGGATCATATGGAGGGCATATATCATATTTTTTTTCATCATCCAATCAACATTACAGATTTATTATTTTTTATGTCCGCCATAATCAAATATTTTTTCTAACAGTAGTAATAATATTGTCGAATGTAAAATTCAATGGCAGTCTCTTGGAATTTCAATCCTAAAACCTACTTTGTTTCTAAATATGATCTAAGTAATTGAAGAATATTCTTAAATAAAACACTTTGAAAGATTTTAATCTTCTATCATAAATTTTCATAGATAGTATTAACGCTGCTACATATATACACAAGATGTCAATTTTGTGTTTTCAAACATTAAACATTCGGAGGTTTTCTGTGACCAGTTTTCTGTTTATGCCCCTTTCGGCCATTTTGCATCTGCTTACGATGGCGAAGTCGAAGCTTTACGTATTGCCCTATTCAATTGCAATGCCAAACAGAACAATTTTCTAAAGCAGTCATCCTATCTGACTCTAAGGCAGTACATATAGCAATCAAATCCCCCCCCCCCCTCGCACCTCAGTCTACTTCCATCTAAAAATGCCTCTCTTGTCTTGAAGACTTACCTCAAAGGGCAACGATGGCGTTCAGCATTGGATTCCAAGCCATTGTGGGATCCTGGGTAATGAGAAGGCGGATACTTTTGTCAAAAAAAGGAACAACCCTCACCCAAACTTTTTGTAAAGACATCTCTTTTCACTCGATGAAACTGATGATCCGGGATTTTCTCATAGAACATTCTTATCACGTCATAATGTCACGTCACTTATAAAAGTCTTTCTACAAATTTTTCTTAAAATATATCCCATCTTTCGTGAAAAACTGGATATCCTGGGAATTGAACGTTCATGAAAAATATCCGAAATAATTCATTATTCGTGTGTATTTCATATCATGTGTTGTTTTTAAAATTTTATTATAGAACTTCCTTCTTTTAAAGAATACAATCCACTCTCTATTGGAGCACTGTGTAATATATTTTTTTGTAACGTCTGTTGGTAAAATCGTATATGTAAAATTACGTGTGGGTTTTCGTTTTTGTCTGCTTTCAAGCAATCCCATGTATACTCTACTCTTATAAAAGAAAAGTTCTTGGAGTGATGTTTGCAGACAAAACTGTAGTAAATTAATATATAAATTAATTATACAAAATAATAATGTTATAAATTAACTAACGCAGCTTTTTGTATTTATAATTTAAGATTGGCAATTGAAGTATCAAATTTAAATGTATTGAATATGTATGTAAATGAATTTTTAAATTTGTAAACTTTACTTTAATAAATATAAATCTTAAATTTATTCACAATTTTTATAATTAGATTCTATTCAGTGAATTGCTTTCACGTATTACCACTGGATGAGTGGTTAGAAAAAATATTTTAACTGAGAAATTTGCATATATACAGTGAGCCACAAAATTGAGTATACACCTCTAAAACTTTTAGACTTCTTCCAATTACAAATTAAATATTGATTTAAATAGATAAATTTTTTTATCCTAGATACTTTAACCTCTTATTTACCATCCTATAATAACACAATTCTATAGTTAAATTATTTATTACGAAAAAAGTTAAGCGATTCGAAGAAAAGATAGGAAACCATGCCACAAAACTGAGTACACACTTCTTATATTTATAAATTTTGCCACCACGTTTTTTAGTTTCAAATTTTCTTTAAAGAGTTTCAGGAGTAGCTGCTGCTTATAACACGTGCTATTGCACTTCAACGCTTTTAAAAAGTATTTTTTCTCATTAAAAATCGTAAAATGAGCTCTCGTAGAGAAACTACTGAATCTGAGCGTTTATTGGTTGTAAAATGGTCGAAAGAGGGCAAATCTCTTCGAGAAATCGCTTCATTGATTGGTGTAACTCATGGTTGTGTTTAAAAAATACTACAGAAGTATAAAAAAACTGGATCTGTGGCCAATATTCCTGGAAGAGCCCGTAAAGAAATACTGAGTACTACAGCGAAGAGGAAGATCATTCACTCAGTAAAGAAAGATCCGAGGGTGAGTGCCTCTAAACTAGCTTTATCGATGTCCTCTACAATTGGGAAAAAGATCTCAGTTGAAACAATTCGACGTACCCTTCACCAATATGGGTTTTATGGCCGTACACCAATACGAAAGCCACTCATCAAGTATGTGAATAGACAAAAGAGAGTGATTTTCGCCAAAGAACATCGTTTAAAGCCTATTTCTTTCTGGAACACTGTAATATTTTCTGATGAAAGTAAGTTAAATCTTTACGGAAGTGATGGACGATTTAAAATATAGAGAGAAGCTGGGAAAGCACTAAAAACACCATTAAGACAGTCAAGTTCGGAGGTGGATCTGTCCTCGTTTGGAGTTGTATGTCGGCTGAAGGAGTTGGAGAGCTTGCTTTTATTGATGGTACTATGGACAAACATGTATATTTGGGGATTTTAAATGATAACTTGAAAAAAGTGCCAGTAAGTTGGAGCTTGGGTCAAGCTTCATATTCCAGCAGGACAACGACCCCAAGCATACAGCGAAGATTGTGCAGTTATACTTGCTGTACCATTGCAAGAAGCAATTACACACTACAGCCCAGTCTCCAGACCTAAACGTCATCGAAAATTTGTGGTCGCAATTAGAGAAAGCTGTACATGAGCACGAAATCACAAGCAAGGAAGTTGTCAAGAATATTCTGAGAGAAGAATGGGCTAAAATTTCTGTTGAAACCACTAAAACACTAGTAGAATCTATGTCCAGAAGATTACAAGCTGTAATTCAAACAAAAGGTTATGGAACAAAATATTAATTTGTACGTTACAAGGAAATTAATAAAGGTGTATACTTATTTTTGTGGTGGCGTTTTTCCTCTCGTCTCAGATCTTTTTATTTTTTTTCGTAAAAAATACATAAACGTAACAATTTTATAAGTATAGTACGGTAAAGCATAGACTAAAGTATATAAGGTAAAAAATTCAAACATCTTAAAGCAATATTTAATTTGTAATCGCAAAAAGTCTCTAAGTTTCTAAGGTGTATACTCAATTTTGTGGTCCACTGTATAAGTTCGTTATTATTTTTGCTTCTGCAAGCAAGAAAGTCCTTTAAATTATTGGACGACTCTTTTACGAGAATATTTCATAACTTATTGCAGAAAGAATCAATGTTAAAAAAAAGTCACTTGTACCATTTGCGATGGAGTGTAACAAATATGTTTAATAAAGACATTGATTCATTTTTGATTCTGTTATTGCTTTTAAGGTTTGTAATAATGCTTTCTTCAAATGAAATTGAAACTGATTCACTTATTTGTCTGTGTGAAATGCATAGGCATGAAATGCTTATAAAAGCTCAAACGTTTAGGGCAGAAAAAAAGGCTATTTTATTTCAGCTTTGGAAAATAATTTACTTATCTGAATCTGTGAGTTATTTAATGAATGAAGTAGGCTGCTGGTTTCGCATTGATGCACTTGTATAGATTCGGAATCAATATAAGGAGCATATCTAACTAAATATTTGATAAACAAAAACAGAAATTTAAGTCAACTTGTAAAATTCGTGCTGAAAAAAGGAATTTTTAGTTTAATAGGTCATTTGTTTTTTGAGTGGAAAGTTCTCGAAAAATGGATGCGACGAAGATGCAAGGTAATTCATATTCCCTCTTAAGATTCAAATATCCTCCATATCCTTGAAGAGAAGCAAATGCCGAATTTCATATATTTAATTTTCTCCGAATGGTAGAAGAACTACTAATTGTACTACAAGGGCATCCATGCGACATCCACACTTGTTTTTCATCTCACCAATAGTTCACTTCACTGGACGTGCATTTCAGACAAGGTGTAAACTACGCTCATGAAGCTACAGTTTTCCTGTCCTGAATATTCCAGTTCGTTTTAAGAGGCAATTCTAACACACACGCGTAGGTGTGTTAGGATTGCCTCTTGCGTATCGATTCTCGCGTATTTCTTGTTACATAGGGAATTACAACAACTATTGTAGAAATAACAGAAAGGAAAAAATTTATTTATTTAAAAATTTTAAATAATAAAAGGGATTTATTAAAAAAATATTTTAAACTTCATCACAATTCCATTTTTAATTTTTACTTAAAAATTGGATTGATATAAAATATTTTTAAATTTCATCACAACAAGTTGCATTAAAGTACAGCCTCTCTATAGCAAATTACAAAGTGTTATCTGAAAAGAGTCGTCCGATAATTGGAATAATATTTTTCGTAAAGCATTTAAAAAAATGTAAACAATAAGTTATGTTTTATGCAAATAATTTATTTTTATAAATATGACATTTTAAACTGACCGTTGACGATTATTATTAGATTTATATCTCCTAATAGCATTTATGTATTACTATAGAAATTTTGTAAAGGAGATATTTATAAAAATAAATTTAAAGTTTAAAAATGCACTTATATACATATTAAAAATAGTTAAAACTCGTAGATTAATTATCTGTTATTAGCAGAATATGTCAATAAAAACTACTGACATTATATTGCAATACAAATTTCGCAAACATTGCTGAAATCCATTTCTAATTTTTACAGAAAATCCTCACAACGTTTTATGCTTTATCATTCAAAAGACTTAGGAAAAATAAAAGTCTATTATATATACACTAGTCTAAATGAATAAAATTTAATTACATAACAGATAAAAACAACAATTAAAATATTTTCCTTCACAGTAAAATTTTAAAATCAATATATTAGATGAAAAACATACGCATATTGAGTCTGTTCGTATTTGTCATGAAATCACAGTTCTCTATGAATCACAATTTTAAATCTTCTCTTTTGATAAAAAGATTGGGTGAATAACTTTATTTTGTATGAATTCGCTCCTGACGTGATAAACAGCTTTTATAAGAAAATCGCTTACTGTCATGTCAATATGAGCAATGTCTTTTAGTAAATATTTTTATGGTAAAATTCTATATTATTATTGTATATGTTAGACTATATTCTATGTGTGTCCCTTGGAATGGGGCTGTGTGTGGTCTCCTCACCTGACCGGATGGGTCAGAGCTGGGGATGAAGGGGATATATGTGGAAAGTATTTTAATTGGCAGGGGCCATAAAACACTTTGAGGCCAGATGGTCAAGAAATCAGTTGATCACGACGGGGACTTGGATTTATGGACGGAGGAGCGTCTGCCCAACGGATATAGACTCTAATACGGTGTCGGCAATCGCCTCCCCTGGAAAGTATTTTAATTGGCAGGGGCCATAAAACACTTCGAGGCCAGATGGTCAAGAAATCAGTTGATCAAGACGGGGACTTGGATTTATGGACGGGGGGAGTGTCTGCCCAACAGATATAGACTCTAATACGGTGTCGGCAATCGCCCCCCCCCCACCGAGAATAAACTATAAATGGAGGTGATGGACATCGCAGGGGGACAGAGAGAAAGAAAAGAGACGAGGAACGGAGACTCCGGAGCTTGAAGGAAGGTGCCTGAGCGAGGCTGAGAAGATTGTACACCACCAGCGCAAAATATAGAGATATAAACTGGGAGTTTGACGGCGATTCGGAATGACTGGCTGCTCTGGCATACTTCTATGATTTCACTGGTGAACCCCTGGCAGCAGCGTGACTTGAAAGAAGAAAGTATACAATCCAAGCTACATTAAATAGTCAAGTTTCCCTTGGTCTCCTGCTGACACAAGAGCCCCATGAGCGGTTGGACGGAGCACCCTTGCTGCCAAGACTTTGATTTATGGTGCGTATAGAGCATTATTATCACTAAAAACATTAAAGTTAACAAAGAAAAAAAGGAGCCCTTCTTCCCCAGCTGTAGTGGCAAATTATGAAACTGTAAGGTCAATCACCTTGTTATTATATTATTGAACTTTAAGTTAGAATTGCAAGCAACTGTATAAGTTATATTTTATTTAAGGCATTGTCTGAATTATACTTTTATTGATAACATTAATTAAATGACTTTAATTTCAAGCTTACTATTGTAAATATCAATAAATACATTTTTGTTTATATTTTAAATTATGAAATTTTCGTCTGTGTGTTATTTCATGTGTGTTTCCTTTTCCAACTTACATAAGTCTCTGAAGGCATGCGAATTAGTTGATTTAAAATGTGGTATGGGTTATTGCGGAATTTCATAATGGTTATCGTGTGTTAAGTAAACGGTGTAGGTAGTTGTTTATAGGATCGGGTATTATTAATACGTATGTTTAAAAGTAAATGACAACACCACATTACAACATACAGCACACGCAAAGGGCTTTTCTTTTGAATGAGTAGGTAAATGAAGAGCTAAACTACCTTTTACGGAAAACCCTTTCTGGCACACTTCGCACACGTACGGCTTCTCTTCGGTGTGGATGCGGTAATGGGTCTGCAAATGATGCTTCTGAGAAAACGCCTTATTGCACAATTCACACGAATGAGGCTTCTCTTTCGTGTGAGTCCTCAGGTGTCGCTTTAAATTTGATGCCTGTCCAAAAGCTTTTCCGCACAGAGGGCACACGTGAGGCTTTTCTTTCGTGTGAGTAATCATGTGAAGCTTTAGATGGCCCTTTTGACTAAATGTTTTTTCACATCTTTCACACTCATGTGATTTCTGTCCCTCGTGAATTAGTAAGTGCTTCTCAAAATTACTCTTATCGAGAAACTTTTTATTGCACACATGACACTCATGAGGCTTTACTCCTGAATGGCAAAGTGAATGCAGATTCAACTTCCGTTTCTCCGAAAATCGCTTTCCACAACCACCGCACAAAAGTGAATTCTTCTCTGAAGTCGAGCCACCAGGTTTCGCCATTATTTTTAGTCCTCGACTCACAGGATGAAAAAAAAACCCTTTTATCTAATACGATGAGAATAGTTGCGATTTTTACATTCGTTTTAAATGTATCCCTTAAATATATTCGTGTATATTTTCTGACTGATATCAAATTAGCTTCAGTTCGTTTCATTATCATAACTGTCAAATTGCAAACAAATAAAAAAAAAAGCCTAAGTGCTTCCTTATTTGAAAATGTAATTCTTCGAAATATGTTTAAGTGAGATAAATTCCAAGTAAAATCTAGATTCGAGGGATTTTTCTCTGATGTGGCATGAAATTTAAGTAACAGAACAGAGGGGACTTACCTTCTAATAAGTTCGTGAAAAATTGTTTAATGTTTGAAAACACATAATGGATATTTTGAGTATAAGTAGCAGCGATAATACTCTTTATGACAATTTAGGACCGAAGATTAAAATCTTTCACAGCGTTTTATTTAAGAATATTCTTCAATTACCCAGAACATATTTAGGATCAAAATGGGTTTTAGGATTGAAATTTTAGAAAAAGATTACCGTTGAATGTTATATTAAATATTATTACTACTGCTATTGAAAAAAATGTTTTATTATGTCTGATACAAAAAAGAAAAATCTGTAAAGTAGGTTTAATGAGGATAAAAAATATGATATATGCCCTCATGTATATACTAAAATAAGAAAGGGAAGCCATTTGTTTATCATTATTAAGAAAATGCATTATTTACAGTCATATAAATTTTCAATCGAATAATAAAAATTTCTTTAGTTGTTTTTTTCAATGTAAAATTTTTTTAAATGATAACGATTAAATAAAATCGTTTTACTCCTACATTTGGGAAAGTAATTCTATCCAAGAATAATTTTAGCAGACATTAATACCGAATAAAATCCCAATTCCCTCAAAATGAATGGAAAATTTTCAGACTTTGATTATCTTCTATAAGTATAAGTGAATGTACAGAAAAAGTAAAACTGTTTTTTATAAATAAAAAAAAAATTTTTTTGTCTAAGTATTCATGAAAAAATATCTTTTAAAGCAATTTAATATAAAATATTTAATTCGACGGCTTTTAATTTAGGCTCTGCCTGCAGTAATCCAGATCCTATTAAAGAACAACTGCAACACAGAATCTAAGCTTAAAAAGCGATGAAAAACTGAAAGCCTCCGTGTCTTGGAAATCTCATAACACCAGGTTATAAGTTACTCTTTATTCACTGAATAAAGATGATCGTACGTTTTTGTAAACATTAGGATGCTTTATTTCTCAGTTTATCTATTTAATAGCGTTTTCAGGTTCCATTTTTTTTCTTTTTTATGCCATTTTTCTTTAGTCCCCTTTATTTAAGTAAGACACCTTTATATTTTTTGACTCTTCACTTTCGGTTCTATTTGTTATCTAATTGTTTGTTTCGATGTACAATGCGAGTCAATAAAGTTCTACCATTTTCACAAGTGTTTCGACATTCACAACGGCTATATATTCCAAAATCATGACGTGTAGTCATATTGAAGATATCCAATTTAAAGTAAACCGCTCTCTACAGATTGCATTTCAACATGGTGCACGATCCTTTGCTATAATTCTCGAGGTCAAGTAATGGCACATCTTAAAGTGCTGAATGACAACCTTTGCTCTAACGTAATCACTTTAAAACGCATCGATTATATGAGCATCACCAGACAGGTTACATGACTCATGTCTTACGTTTTTTTGCACAACTCGCGAACTGCAAATATGAAAGCTCTCACGGGCATTCCAATACCTGCATCTCGTTAGCTGTAATGAGTAATGAGTGTATTGTTAATCTAATGAATTTTCATTAAATTAAATTTATGAAGTTTTCATTGTAAATTAAATATTTCTATTTTTTTTATTTTTTTTTTTTATAATTTTCGCATAAGATTCACGATATACTCCCATGTTTAATCAGATTTGTTAAAAGATAATTCGATTAATGAATTATAAATATATTTTTCATATGCCGAAACTAAAGAAACAAAAATCATAATGCTATAAAAGTCGAAAATATTTATTCGTCCTACAGGAATAACACATTTAAAATTTTCCGATTTTTCTTTTTCTTATTCATTCACGATTCATCCCATGCGAGTTCAGGTTTCTTCAACTTTTTTTTTATCAGATGTGATGTTTAAAAGATTTCCAGATTTTTATGAGATTTTTGTTCGTTAAATAAAATAATTATTGATAAGAAATTGCAAATAGGATTTTCAGCATCCTGGTGGATCCCCCCCCCCCGAAAAAAAAACCTTACAACCTTCTTATCTACTATGGCTAACATTAAAGTGATATACTGAAGATTCCTATTCGCCTAGAGGCCTGGTGGCAATTGGCTAGCGTTCTGGCCTTTCGTATCGCAGGCTTCAAAGTCGAGTCCTGGTGGTAGCATGGATGTTTGTGAATGGTTCGGATTCCACTTTAAACTGTAGGTACCGGTCTATTTACCCTAAAGTGTGCACAAAATGACAGTAGAGCGACAAACCAAATCGTATTCGTCATAGGGAATCAAAATTCGATTCCATACTGTAGTTATTTATATATACTTCCCCTTTTTCCAATATTTTCTTTTCTCAGAAATAAATTTCCAGTTCTATAATTTTCGAACTTTTTTGACCTTCTATTGATTCTAAAATTAAGTCGCATTCATTTTCGCTGACTCATTCTCACACTAAAGTTTGCAAGGTACTACACATCTTTCTAATCATTTAGCCTACACATTTTAGTTTTAATGATGAGTACTCTACCTTGCTTTCTGATTTTTTAAAATTTTTAATTAGTGTGTTTGTTGTATCGCAACGCACTTAAGCATACTTTTCTTAACATGCTTACAGTAAATATTTTATTTATATATATTTTCACATCCAACTTACGACCCGTATATCAAATTCATATTGTTTTCAGAAGTTTTGATACTGACTTGGGTTCTGTCATATATTTACTTATTTTATTTTTTGCAAAATAATGCGTTTGTGGTACATTAACTGAAACGTCAAAAGTAAATACGGTGAAAAATTTTCCTTTACCCCTTTGGATTTCTTTTATTCTTAAACGATTCATATAATTGTTGCAATTTTCACTGTATTTTTTGCACCTCTTTCCGCGTGCGGTTTGACGGTTAATTGGCTGGATCTTTGGCCTTTGGTACCACAGGCTTCAGGTTCGAATCCTGGCGTTGGTATGGATATTTGTGAGTGGTTCGAAATCCACGTTAAACTGTAGGTCCAGGTCTAATGAGCCCAAAGTGTGCACAAAATGAATGTAGAGCGACAAACAAAACCGTTATAGTATATGGATGCATGTACTCTCTTTAAGTTCTCCCGGATCTCAATAGAAAAAAAAATTGGTCAACAAAATTATAGTGCCTATATTTGGTCTAGACGCAATCTTGTTGAGTTTCGATTCTATAAAACGATAGATTTCTTAAAATAAGATCTGGGTAATTGGCTATTAGACTATTCCTAATTAAAAAGTCGTGACAGATAAATGTCCATTTTGTATTTCTAAACAATAATTTGCCTTTTGTTGTGTGTTCTACTTTTCACACATAATTGGTGGTTAATAACCGTCGACTTTTAAAGAATTCTATTCCTTTTTGGAACATTTAAGAAACACATATCACTGCATGTAAAAAAAAAGGCATATTTGGATGCATCACGTTTTTCAAATATAGAAATACCAAGATTTCTTTCACTTATTGGTGATTTAACAGTTGTAATAAAGAAATGAAGTGAAGGGATTTGCAATCTGTCAGAAAATTTACATGAGGCCATTTGAAGCCAATTATTTATACCAATACAAAAATAGATTCGCTAGCATTGCAGTTAAATAAACCGTGTTATTTTTTTTCTGTGAATTGAATATTTTGTCAAACATATTAAGTAATGTCTGAACTTGGAGGACAAACCATGGAAGAAAATTGTTTTTTGTGTGATGTTTGCGGAAAACGATTTACTCGGAAAAAGGCATTGAAAGAGCATTCGATTTGCCACTTGGGAACGAAGCCGTATTCGTGTGACATATGCAACAAAAGATTTCTTAGAAAAAGCAATTTAAAAGAGCATTTAGTCATTCACGGGGGTATAAAAAGTCACATTTGCGAAATATGCAAGAGAGACTTCTCTCGAAAGAGAGAGCTTCAAAGCCATTTGGTTGTTCATACAAAAGATAAACCACACAAATGCAGTTTGTGTGAAAAAGCATTTGGCCATAGTTCAGATTTGAAGCGACATTTGAGAACTCATACGAAGGAGAAACCTCATTCGTGTGAGCTGTGCAATAAGGCTTTTTCTGAAAAGGGAAACTTACAAAAGCATTACCGCCTTCACACTGAAGAGAAGCCATACGTATGTGAAATATGCCAAAAGGCGTTTACACAAAAAAGTCATTTAACTGCTCATTTGCCTACTCATTCTGAAGAAAAGTCCTTCGTGTGTGCAGTATGTAGTAAACGATTTTCTCATAAGCGCTTTTTATCCCGTCATGAGCGAATTCATACAAAATAAAATTATTCATCAAGCCTTTTTCTCAAAATAGACTGTTTTAAAATCGAGATTCACAGCAAACTGTGCTTTCCCCACAAAGATTCATTATTCGCATGAGTTTCATCTTCTGTACTGTTTTTTAAAATTGTTAATGTGAAACAAAATATTTTAATGTAAATGTAGTTTTTACCTTTTATGTAATTAAATTGTATTCCTTCAGAGTATTGTACGTCTAGTGGAGATATATTTTTAGGTTTTCTAAGCTGTCTGAAGGATTAAGCTTAAGTGGTGTGGGGCTTTTCTATAAAAATTAGAAATAGATTTGCGCAACGTTTGAGGAATTATATTGCAATATACTTTCAGCAGTTTTTATTGACATATTCTACTAATAACTTATAATGAATGTTCGAGTTTTAACTATTTTTTAATCTGTATAAAAGTGCATTTTTAAACTTGAACTTTATTTATATATATATATATGACATTTCAAACTGACTGTTGACGATTTTTATTATATTTTATTCTCTTAATTGCATTTATGTATTACTATAGAATATTTATAAATAAATATAATATATTTTATAAATTTTTAAAAAATATATTACTTGCATAAACTTAGTTTTTTAGAATTCTTGACGAAAAAATGCTTTAAACTATCGGACGACTCTTTTCAGATAATACTTGTTAATGTGTTAATGAAAAAATTGTACTTTAATACAGCTCGAGTTGTGATGAGTTAAAATGTTTTAAATAAAATTCATTCATTTCTCCATTCTGATGTCTTTGTAATAGTTGTTACATTACTTGCTTCATGGAAATTACATCTCGTGTTTGTGTTACATACGATGGCCATCTTAAAAAAAACTGGAATGTTCAGGGCAGAAAAATTGTAGCTTTATGAGCGTAGTTTGCTTTTTGTCCGAAATGCACGTCCAGTGTTGTGGGTTACTGTCATACTTTGAAGGGAATCTAACTATTAAAATTCCAATTTTGTATACTCAATATAAAGTTTCACTAATACTATACAATGAACTAAAATTTCTAATTGTTTACTTTTAAGAATAGTAGTAGGAAAAGTTCTTTAAGATAGTCTAATTATAAACAACAAAAAACAATAGGGATAGAACGTCTTGTATATTAAAAGCTAAAGAATTATCAACTAAGAAAAATAAAACGCGAAAATTTTTTCCGATGTTTGATTCAAGCAATTCTCGATCTAAATCGAAACTTCCAGAATGATCGCATCATTAATCAATGTAGCAAAATATGTCGTATGTGTGCAAATTTCTGTATTCAAATTTTTTTGTCGAACGCAAACTCGTAGGACATCAGAATGTGTAATAAAAGAATAAAAAATGTGATATTAAAAACTGTCTCCTCCTAAGTATTAATACTTTAAACCGTAGGTCCTGGTCTATTTAGCTTAAAGTGTGCACAAGATGACCGTAGAGCGATAAACCAAACCTAAGTATGAATCGCAAACACCAAGAGAAATAAATACTAAATATACTTTTAAATTCAATGAAGTCGTCAAAATATTTTCTTCACCAAAAAGTTAGTTTTAATTTATTTAATCCCAAAGCAAAGATGAAGTATCGCATCATACGTTACAATAAAGGTGAATTGCCTCTAAAAGTAAGGCAGTTTGTCTCATAAAGGTAAAAAAAATATATATATATGCTATAAATGTCGTATTTCAGCTGCTACAATACGCATTCATAAATAGTACGCAATACAATACACATTCATATAGATCTCCTTGTATTTGATAAATTTTAATTCCAGATATATTGATATAGTAAAATGTATGGATTTCTTTTTTTTTTTTTTCAAACTTTATTTAACAATGACTCTAGGATAGTCAGTTTTCTAGGAAAATAAGTTTTTTACATGTTTTCATGATAAATAATGAAAAATTTGTTGATGAAAATGTGTCTCCGCCTGCAAAAATTTGTTTCTGATGGTTACCACATATGGAGACCAACAAAAATGCTCGTATAGTGTGATTCTGCACGTAGGTAGATTATAGGTTGAAAGGTAAAGAAGTTATGTTTTATGGTACAAAAGTCCATTTTGGCCAAGTTGCATCCAACAATTTTACCATTCTATTCAAAAAGGCTACCAAAAGAAATATAAAATCAATTAAAATTGCTTCTGCGTTTAACATTTTTAATTAAAAATCAAATAAAGGATGAATAAAAGAAGAGATGAAAATGTGTCTCCATTTACAACAATTTGTTTTAATGGGTACGACATATGCGGACCTGCTAAAATGCACTTATAGCATGATCCTGCAGGTAGATAGATCGTAGGTTGAAAGTTAAGTAGGTTATAAAATCAATTTAAATTGCTTCTGTTTAACATTTTTATTTAAAAAGCTAGTAAAGGATGAATAAAAGAAGAGATAGGGTGTACAAAACAAATTTTATATATAAGGCATAAAACCAATTAGCATGGAGCATGTCTCCCAAGAAGTCAGACAAGCCAGCATGTCTGTTACTGAATAGTGTCGTATGGATTCTAGGACGTTCTTGATCATTCGAGCAGTATCTGTTTGATGGGCGAAACACGACCCCATGCGTTACAAGTTTGAGGAGGTTCCGAGCGAAATCACCTTTCATCATTTCTCTCTCTCAGTCTTTGAGTCTCCGTGTGTCCTGAAAAATTCAATTCATTTGCAGAGATTTAGATTTTATGAGGTATGAATCTCCATGAAATCATGACAGGAGAAATGATAGTGCTTTTTTCAAATATGAAAGAAACATCTGCATCACTTTTCATTATAGGTATAGCGAGATGCATGCACACACTTCTTATCTTGCTTGATCTCAACAGAAAAACTTTCTGGCCGATAAATTTATAGTGTCTTTCCCAAGTCTTCGTGGCCCACTAGTTGAATTTCGAACCTATAACTAGAAAATATGATCTGGGTAATTGAAGGCTGTTTATAAGTAAAAGGCCTTGATAGATAAAATGTCTATTTCGTATTTAGAAATACTAATTTGTTTTTCTGTTGTGGGAGGGAGTGGCTAGTGCTCTGGAGCTTGGTATCACAGGTTTCGGGTCAAATCCACTTTAAACCGTAGGTCCCCATCTGTTTAGCCTAACGTGTGCACAAGATGACCGTAGAGCGACAAACCAAACCAAACCAAACCAAATCTGTTGTGGGCTCTGACTTTATCATCTAATCGGTGATTGATAATCTTCGAATTTTGAAAATTCTATTTCCTTTTGGGACATTTATGAAAAGTTTATTTCTGTATGTCCGAGAAAAGCCTATTTGGATGAATGACTTTTTAAAATATTGAAATACTACGACTACCTTAATTGCTGCAGTTTGACAATTATAATAATGAAATGAAGTGAAAGAAATTTGCTATCTGTCATTTTATTTAAAGGAAACATTTCGCACCAATATAAAAATCAATTCGCTTTGATTGCTGTAATTAAAAAGTTTTTCCTTATGAATCGCGTTTTTTCAGAAAATAATGACTCGGCTTAATAATAAAAAGCAGAAAATAATGACTCGGCTTGGTGGATAAACTGTGAAAGAAAACAATTTTTCGTGTCATATGTGCGTGATTTGCACAGAAATGGAAATTGGAAAAGCATTCGATCTGCCACTCGGGAACGAAGCCTCATGCGTGTGACATATGCGGCAAAAGATTTCTTAGAAAATACAATTTAAAACAGCATTTAGCAACTCACGAGAGTTCAAAGGCTCACGTGTGTGAAATATGCAATAAAGACTTCTCTCGAAAGACTGAATTTGGAAATCATATGGTTATTCATACACATGCAGTTTGTGTGAGAAGGCCTTTGGAGACAATTCAACTCTGAGGCGACATTTGAGAACTCACACGAAGGAGAAACATCGCTCGTGGGAGTTGTGTAATCTCAGAAGCATCACTTGCAAAGGCATTACCGCATCCACACCGTAGAGAAGCCGTACATCTGCGAGGTATGCCAGACGGCGTTTTCCGATAAAAGTAACTTAAGAAATCATTTGTTTATTCATTTGAAAGAAAAGCCCTTTTCGTGTCCTGTGTGCGGTAAACAATTTTCTCGCAAAAGCTCTTTGTCACGTCATGAGAAAATTTGACCAAAGTAAATATGTAAAAGTGTTTTCTTCAGCACATTTTCTCAAAGTAGGAGACATTTAATCTCCTCCGGACATTATGCACTTAGACCAACTTTTTTTTCCAATCCTCAATGCATGCTAAAAAGACATCGGCAGGGATGGCTTTCAAAGCTCGCCGCGATTCACGTTGAATATCTTCAATCGACTCAAAACAATGTCCCCGGAGTGGTCTTTTGAGTTTAGGGAATGGTCAGAAGCCGCATGGTGTGAATACGGTGGTTGCGGAACGATATGGATTTCATTTGTGGCGAAAAAGTCACGAAGAATCAATACAGTGTGAGCTGGCTCATTCAGTGTTTTCGGTAACAATCGAGATTTGACACGTTTGAGGCCCAAACTGGAATTGGGCGATCCTTTTGAAATTCCAACATCAGCAGCAAGGTATCTAATTGTAAATCGAAGGTTTGCAAGCACCAAATCTTAAATTTTTTGGGCGTGAGCTTCGTCGGTTGAGGTGGATGGTCGACCAGAGGGTTCTTCGTCAACTTCATTTCACTTCAACGCATTCTCTGTCTTCTTTGAACTGTTTATACCACTTGTAAACATTTCTTTCCGATATAGGAATGCTCTCCGAATGCCTTCTTCAAGATTCTATACGTTTACGCAAACAAATTCTTTGCTCAATGAATTCAGACATTTCAAAACGACCGAAATCAGTTTCAGTATCTCACAAAGCCAAGCGTAACTCAAACACTACTGAATATTTTGACGAGAAATTTCACACAGATCTCAAGGATAGCGCCAGTAACCTAAAACAGAAAAAAAAATGGAAATTTCAAAAGCCTTACATTTGGTCTTACTTTTTGGACACAGTAGTATACCATGTGTAAACACATACAATAATTTTTAATCCCACGTAACATTTTATTTGTCATTTTAGACATACCACTCAATTTTGCACATTATATCTGCAAATTAATTCAAGAAGTTATTTCTTTCCGATGGAAATTATACAAAGAACTGTCTTTTACAAATCTACCTTTCTTTAGGTAGATAGTAATTAGAACATAGTATTTTTACATTGTGTTTATGTTTGTCTTGATATCTCATTAGTTTATTAATCGAAAGAAAACTTTGATTTCCTTGTAATTCGAATTATGAATCATGCTTCACAAATGGTATTTTTTTTACAGAAATCGGAGGGAATTATTTATCTTCGAATCTTTTGATGGAATATGGTACAAAACAAAAACAGTTATTTGATAGAGTTTCTACTGACGTTATAATTCTGTCGAAATAAAAAACTATTTTCTTTATTTTCTGAAAATGAATATCTATTATATATATCTGATATTTCCTTTATTTTCCGCCATTTTAACGAGAGACTTTGAGGCAAAAAAATTAAAAGGACGTGAAAACTATCACATGTGTAACATACGTTAGAATTCGGTCGAGAAAAGATAGTCGAAAAGAAGCTACATGAAGTAATTTTATAAAAAGAATGCGACGTCCTTTCAAGTGTCTGATTATTTAAACTCATCATTTACCTCCAGGAGCCCAGAGAATTGCTGTGCAGAATCTTTTTGCAGAAATACGTTTAAGGATAGTCAGAAAATTTAGGGAGTAGGAGTCGTTCATTTTATTTATTAGATATTCAAAAGGGTGAAAAGCAATTAAATTGTTTTTTAAAGAAAAGATTTTTAATATGAATTTTTATTTTTGTTTGAACTTTAAAATTTTGTTTCATTTTTTTACTAATAGATGGCAGCACAAAACTTGCATCAAACAAAATTCTGAAACGCTCTGAATTCATGCTCTCATAACTGTGCAAAATCATTCTTTATAGTTATAAAGTTATAGAAATTGAAAGTACTTGATATATTTATTGATTTTATGTGCTGAAAATATCGAACATAAATAAAAAATTATCGAATAAAATAAAAAATTTCATTCTTTCATTCGCAAAATTAATGAAGCGAGTTTATTTCTTCGTATCTAGAAAATTCAGAGAAAACGGTTATTTTATTGATAAGGAAACAAAACCCCCTTTTAAGCAATCATATACTATTTGAATACTAGCATCATAAAATATAGGATTAAATATCCATATGAGTTATAGAATTATACTCGACTATGAAGTTCAACAAGTTCAAATATTGTTCACATTTAATTTATCATCATCTTAATGAAATTCTGCGAACCACCTTGACATAGTATACACTCTATTTAAAAAAAAATTACGAAACAAATTTGGCTTCACTCTAAAATTCTTACATATTCTTTTTTTGAAATTATTTTAAAATTATATTTATCGTATAAAATTTTCGCTTCTTTTTGTTAATTCATATTGTCTATTTCATATTGAATAAAGTTAAATAAATAATAACTCTTGTTAAAATAGGACAAGTCTCCCAAAAGAAATAAGGAACCTTTTGCTTTTTTAATTTATTCAGTATCTGAATTGTTTAAATATTCTAGTTCAAATGAAAGAACTCCAACTTCTTCAAAAAAATTCATTCCATTAATTCGGTATCTTGAAGATGTAAAAAAATTAAAATTCTTTCAATTACGCAGGCCGTGTTGTGAAAAAAAATATTCAAAACCTGCAACGCTTCTGTAATAAATTCCGATTCGTAAAATGATTCTTTACTCACATTACATGTAATGTCACGAATCTGCACTTCGTGTTAATCAATATCACTTTTGAACAACCATCTACCAATAAATAAATGAAGGTAGAATTTGAGAGTTTTGACGGAGAACTCTTCCAGATTGACGGAGAACCTTGGTTGCTAAGCAACCTCTATCTCCTGCTTTGTGAGTGAGGGAAGTTTCTTAAGTTTTAAGCCTATTGATTAGATAGAGAAAAAAAATATGCATCTATAATTCCTTTTTTATATTATAATTTCAAGAAGGTAATAATAATAAAAAAAAAAACGATTTTAGGGGAAATTGTGACCCAGTGGAGAAACTGCATGGTCATTCGGAAAGGAGGATATCGGAACGTTAATGAATAATATTCAGAACAGCGCGCGGTCTTTTGCGATTTTTAAAATCAGAAATGTCGTAAACATAGTTGCTTAGATCATTCAAAACGGAATTATTAATATTTGGAATGGAGTTATAAAATTTTTTTGCAATTTTATACACAAATTGTTTAAAACTTGGGAGGGAAAGAGCATGTCTGATATCCTCATTTCGGAAAAACCAAGGCGAATTTGTAATCATACGTAGGATTTTATTTTCAAGTCTTTGTATGATCTCGAAATTCGACGGAGCAGTAGATCCCCAAATAGGACTCGCATATGCAAGTATTGGACGCAAGTAAGCAAGATAAATGAGTTTTTTATTTTCCAAGGACATAGTAGAGTTCCTACAAATGAGTGGATACAGTACATGAATGCATCTATCAAATTTATCCCTAAGATAGTTAATGTGAAGAGCATAATTTAATTTACGATCTAAGATTACACCCAAATATTTAGTTCGCCCAACCCAATTAATAGTAGTATTATGAATTTTGATAAAAGGAGTATTAAGAACCCTTTTACGCGTGAATAGTACTGCTTCGGTTTTCTCAACGTTTAATTGAATTTTCCATTTTATAAGCCATTGTTCAAGGTGATTAATATAATTCTGAAGGTTTTTACTAATGATAAAATGTTTACGACCTTGAGTGAGGAGTGCTGTATCATCTTCAAAAAGACTGATTGTCACGTTATAAATTTGCGGAATATCATTAACGTACAGATTGTAGAGAAATGGTCCAAGTATTAAACCTTGGGGAACACCAGCTTGAATTTTTTGAACAGAAGAATCTGTGTTACCAATGCAGACCACAAAAGTTCTGTTAGTAAGATAATTTTGAATAATTTTAATAAGAAAAGGTGAAAAGTTGAAGATAATTAGCTAATGGATTAACCCATTAGCCCAAACTCTATCAAATGCCTTTGCTACATCAAGGAAAACCACAGCAATATCTAATTTCCAGGAAAATTAACAACACTGAAATTAGTAAATAAATAAATTGATTTATATTTATTAAAAAAAATTAGTGATAGATCAAAATATCATTTCGATTAAAAATTGGATGACGTGTATACGCAACGTAAGGGATATACCGCAAATAGTAAAAACATCAGAACCTTTTATCTATAAAATATAATTGCTGGCTTTTTGCTTGCGTAGCCAAGTTGCTTTGCAACTTGCCAAATCAGCAGTTGGTTTAAATCCTGCAGATGGAGCGTTTGCACAAAATGACATTCTGGTCGAGTATGTTTAAAGCACTAACACAAAACGAAACATATCATTTGATGCATTACATTTAATTCATGTCTCCCTTAAGAATTCAGTTTACTTTCATTATCGTAGCAATGATTTGTAAAGGGACAATTGTTTATAAAATATTTCGAATAATAATTAGCGTTGCAACATAATAGCTAATTCGTTAGAGCTATGCTGTCTTGTGTAAAACAACATTACAGATAGAACTACAGAAGCATTAACACGCATAATACACAGAAGAAGTGGAGCTGGCCCTGAATGGCCTAATGTCTGTTGCTCGATGCCGCAGGTTTCGGGTTCGAGTCCCGGCGGTGCCATGGATGTTTGTGGTGGTTCGGAATCCACTTTAAACCGTAGGTCCCGGTTTCATATGACTGTAAGAGCGTCACGGAGTCAAGTCAGACTTCTACCTACGGGTGCCCCATCACAACAGAATCTCACCCCTTTCCCTCCATCCATGAGAGGATCACTCATGGGATGTCCGTACCGCACTGCAGGACACTGAGGATTACTCACAACACTAGAACAGTGAAACTGGAAATCATTAAGTTTACGATTTATTCACCTAATATCCAAATATCAAAATAATAATAATAATAATAATAATGAACATTAGGTTCAAAAGAGAAAAAAAACAACAATCTGACAATTAATTTCATAAATTCGAAGGTACCAAAATTTTCGAATAGTCACTTTTGAAGCATTAATCACAGTTATGATAAACGCATAAATTTTAATGTCACAAATAAATGACAAATGTTCTACTGAAATAAATCCAATAACAAACAACTTTAATTTGGGGTGTTTAAAATGATGCTTTAAATATCCACTCCTGACAAAATGTTTCTATTTGACTCAATATTCCCGCAGATGAATGGAAACAAACATCTATAATTTATGTGTAAAAGTAACTAACGTATTTAATATTTTAGAACAGGAGTGACCAATCCAAATGATCTTGAGGGCCTCTTTGGAAATGCGGGTCACTGACGTCAGCTTAACTAGGGATGGTCACTGAGGTGTTATTTTAGATGTTCAGGACAGGAACACAGGATCTGTTATATTAGATGTTCCAAGGTGTGCGCTCATCATAAGTTCGCAGACTATAATTAAACTATTCTGCGAACTCATAAGAGTAAACTCATTAATAAAACAGCCGATATCTGTCACATATTCGCAAGAATAATATCTTAAGACCAAAGTTAATTTTTTCTCATAATTTCTGCAGTAAATTTTTGAATATAGGGATGCACACACAATGTATTTTTTTAATACAATGGTGTTCACTACTTTGGCCATTATAAAATAAATATATTTTGCAAAAGTGTGATACATCTCACGGGCCTGAAAAATATTCAAGGCGGGCAGTGGGTTGGCTACCCCTGTTTTAAAATGTTCATTTTTATTTTCATGTGTAGGCGCGTACATGAATTTTAGTGATAAAGGATATTTTGTTTCTCATTTTATGTACACCACTCAATTTTCCAACTCAATATAAATGAATGAATTCAATTTGCGGATTCAGTCAATTCAGTATTTTCTGTTTAGTGTGAGATGTCTCGAAATCTGTCCTTATAGGTAGATGATGAAAAAGAAATGAAGTTTATTTAGTATGTTAATGGCTGTCTAAATTTACTGAGCAGTGCTTTTAAAAAAAATTATAGTTTATCGGCTGATTAAAACGTTGGAGATCTATCATTTGAACAGGAATATTTATCTAATGAAATTTCTAATATACTCATTTACATACAAAGAGAAAGGAATTTTTATAACTCATGCAGTAATTTTTACTGAAGGATATAATCAATACTAGCCCCTCGCACTTCAGTGTAATGCCATTGTTTGCGAAATGGTATTTTTTAAAACAATCCAGTTTTTACAGTCAACATTTTAAAAGGAAGTCAATATTAAATAATCTTTTCATCTAAACATCCACCCACAATAAACATGCAGGCTTTTAGAATATTTTGAGCTATAACATATCCGACATTCTTTGTAGATTTTCGGAGTGCATTGGTCACGCCGCGACCATAAACCTCCGTCCTGGAAAAAATACGGTTCTTGTCGATTGGTCTAAAGCCTATTGCCAGTGAGAAAAAAAATTTAAATTTATAGAAAATGTAGATCATGATTAAAAATTACAAATACATCAACTAGTTAAAAACATTAAGAGAGATAAAAAAAAAATACAGAAGGAAAGGAATTAAAATTATAAAATGAAAGCATACTGTAGAGAAAAAGAAAAGTGAAAAGTTAATAAAAAACTGAGCATCGCCGTAATGAATACAGAGGAAAGCATTGGTCCTTCAGAAGGAGGAAATAGTGATTTTAACTATTGATATTTAAAACAGATCGTGTTTTTTTGAGGTTTTTGGGGAGAGAAATATCATAGCTGTAATTTTGAAGATCTTGTAATACAAGATTGTTAGAGTTGGAGAGATTATTGTAAAAATGAATCGCTAGTTTTTCAACATATTCAACAAAACTAGGGATAGAGATGGCATATCGTATTTCCACATTTCTGAAGAACCAAGGCGAATCCGTGATCATTCGGATAATTTTGTTTTGCAGTCTTTCGAGAATTGTGATGTTTGCTTTAGAAGTAGAGCCCCAAACTGGGCTTGTATATGCTATAATGGGTCTGAGGTATGAAAGGTGCTTTTTGCTGTGTATTTTTTAGTGAGGAGTTTCTATGTATTAAGGGAAAGAAATTTCTTAATTGGTTATTAAATTTATTGCGAAGGTATTTAATGTGAGAGCAATAGTTAAGATTCTTATCTAATATTACACCTAAGTACTTTGCTTCTTTAGACCAGGAAATGTTATTATTATAAATGGTTATGTTACATGTTCGACACACAACAGCAAATTTGTATTTAACAAATCTCCTTCGCTACAAGATAGCCGCAAGTCTCTGTCAGGGATAAACATCAGATGAAGAGGTATATATAGTGCAGGAGAAAGCAGCGAAGTAGAAAGAGAAAATTGTAAAGAAATATATAACACTAAAAGAAATATATGACTAATAAAAACACTATGTAACACTAATTACCAGTCAGCTGTGCGTATCTAGGGAGGGTCACTGAGGTCACTTAAAGTGAAACTTAGAACCTGTTATATTAGATGTTCCAAGGTGTAGGCTCATCATGAGTTCGCAGAATATAATTTAATTATTCTGATAACTCATAACTGTAAACTCATCAATAAAACAGCCGATATCTGTCACATATTCGCAAGAATAATATCTTAAAATCTAAGTTAATTTTTTCTCATAATTTCTGCAGTAAATTTTTGAATATAGCGATGCACACACAAAGTATTTTTTTTAATACAGTTGTGTTCACTACTTTGGCCATCATAACATAAATATATTTTGCAAAAGTGTGATAAATCTCACGGGCCTGAAAAATATTCAAGGCGGGCCGCGGGTTGGCCACCCCTGTTTTAAAATGTTCATTTTTATTTTCATGTGTAGGCGCGTCACATAACAGTGCAAAAGAGATGAGTTCAGTTCCAGCAAATACTAAAGCTTCCTATTCGGCATAGTGAATCTAGATTCAATTTTATATTGCAATTTGTTATGTAATTTTTTCTTATTGCAATATCTGTTTTCTCAAAAATAAATTTCCAGTTCGGTGGTCTTCGAGATTTTTGTCCTTGATCGTAAAATTAAGCCCACATCTATTTTCACTGACTCATTCTCCTAACTAATTTGCGAGCTACTAAACATCTTTCAAATCATTTAACCTATGCATTTTAATTTCAATGATGAGTATCATCTACTTTCCTTTCTGATTTTTACATTTTAAAATGGTTGCATTGTATCACAACGCACTTAGCCATACTTTTCTTATTATGTTTACAATAAATATTTTATTGGCATATATCTCTTTCTCATTGTAGTATTATATGGATGAGTATATTAGCTTTAAATGCTTTTCAATATCAACAGAAAAAATTTCTGACAGGTAAATTGACA
>BPLQ01003951.1:72242-111132 GCA_021605075.1 Caerostris darwini | reverse complement strand
AGCTTCTTGCCTAGACAGACTACGCGTGATCTAGACAAGAAGATGTCTTGGCTCGTTTGCTGAGTTTCGATTCCGCAAAAAGATGTATTTAAAATACGATTTGGGTAACTGAAGGCCATTGCTACAGAAAAAAAATCTGGATAGATGAAAGTCTTGACAGATAAAATGCCCATTTTTTAATTTCCGAACAATAATTTGCTCTTTGGTTGTATTTTCTAGCTTTTGTTGTATTTCTTTATAATCCCCGACTTTTAGAGAATTTTATTCTTTTTGGGAATATTTATGAAAAGACTATTTGGATGTATATCGTTTTTCAAATATAGAAATACCGAGATTTTTTTTACTTGTTGGCAATTTAACATTTTTAATAAAGAAATGAAGTGAAATAATTTGCAATTTGTTTAAAAAAAAATTTACTTGCCAACATTAGAAGGAAATTATTTATGCTAATACAAAAATAGCTTCACTCGCTTTGTAGTAAATAAACTTGTTTTTTTCTGTGAATTGAATATTTTGTCAAACGCATTAACGTAATGGCTGATCTTGGAGAACAAACTACGAAAGAAATTTCTTTTTGTGTGACGTTTGCGGAAAACGATTTGTCCAGAAATGGAAATTGAAAAAGCATTCGATTTGCCACTCAGGAACGAAGCCTCATGTGTGTGACATATGCGGTAAAAGATTTCTAAGAAAAGGTGAGTTAAAAGAGCATTCAGTCATTCACGAGGGTGCGAAAGACCACGTTTGCGAAATATGCAAGAAAGCTTTCTTTCGAAAGAGTGTTTTTCAAAACCATATGGTTATTCACACAAAAGAGAAAAATTATAAATGCAGTTTGTGTGAGAAGGCTTTTGGTCAAAATTCAACTCTGAGGACGCATCTGAGAACTCACACGAAGGAGAAACCTCATTCGTGCGTGTTGTGCAATAAAGCGTTTTGTCAGAAGAGTGCTTCACAAAGCCATTATCGCCTCCACACTGAAGAGAAGCCCTACGTATGCAAAATATGCCAGAAAGGGTTTACGCACAAATGTGGTTTAACTGCTCATTTGCTTACTCATTCCGAAGAAAAGCCCTTCATGTGTGCAGTGTGTAGTAAACGATTTTCTTATAAAAGCTCTTTATCACGTCATGAGCAAATTCACAGCAAATAAAGTAATTCGTCAAATCTTTTTCTCGAAATAGACTCTTTTAAAATAGAGATTCACAGAATGACAGACACGGCAAGATGAATCATTCGTATGCACCTAGAGTATCGTTTTTAAAATTTTTATTGTGGAAGTTCCTCTTTTAATACAAATGTTGCTTTTTCCTTTTTATGTATTGCATTTTATCCCTTTTAAACCATAGCGTGTATAGTGGAGATATATTTTTAGGTTTTCTAAACAGTGTGAAGAATTGAGCTTAAACGGTGTGCAGTTTTCATAGAAAAGCTAGAAATGGATTTGTGCAAAGTCTGCGAAATTTGTATTGCAATACAGATTCAGCAGTTTTTATTGACATATTCTGATAATAACAGATAATTAATTGTAATAATTTTAAAATTTTATTATGTATATAATAAGGCATTTTTAAAGTTGATCTTTACTTTTATAAATATGACATTTTGAACTGACTGTTGACGATTATTATTAGATTTTATTCTCTTAATTGAATGTTTGTAAAGGATAAATTTTTATAGATATATTATTTGCATAAATTTAGATAATAATAATAATAAATTTAGATATTAAATTAGAATTCTTTAGGAAAAAATGCTTTGAATTATTGGATATTATCTTTTCTGATAATACTTTGTAATGTGTAGTAGATAAACTGTACTTTAATACAACTCGTGTTTTGTTGAAGTTAAAAAAAAGTTTTAAATAAAGAAAATCATTCATTTCTCCATTCTGTTGTTTCTTTAATAGTTGCAATTTATTATGCAGCAAGTAGTATAACTCGTGTGTGTCATACGATTGCCGCTTTATAAACGTGATTTACTTCATGTCTGAAATACAAGTTCAATAAAGTGAGTGATTGGATTGATGAAAAATAAACTTTGGTGTCGCATGGGTGCACTTGTAGTATGGGACATAACATTTGGATCACTATACTGGATAATCCGAAAAATATAGTAGCCAATATAATTAATGCGCCTTGTTTGTTAGAAGGACATTTATCCTTAGAAATTATCGATCATATATTTAAAAATTTCTAAAAACATTCTCGGGATATGTCCTCAGATCCGCAATGAAGCGTACATATACCTGTGTACAATCCAGGTCTGAGAAGCTCCAGAAAAAGTCATTGGCCGGTTTTTGGTGTTGTATCGAATGCCTTCCGCTGTCTGAGAAAGGTTCGAAGGTTCCATGAGTGTCATGACAAAACTGACTGACTTTGTTTGGTTTTATTTTTGCATTATCACCATTGAGTTCTATTTTAAGTTTTTCTTTCTTTCCTTTTTTTTTCCAAAAATGAATTTGCCTCTCTTGTATGCTATGTTTACGTGTTATACAAACATGGGCGACCAATAAATTTTGGATATTTTTTGATTAAATTTATAAATTTTTTTTATTAATTTTATTATTAAATTTATTTAAATTATAAATTAAGTTCTTATTGCAGAACGAATTGTAAATGTGTTCTTAATTATTGAAGTATGTTATTGAATGATGAAAGATAAACGTTGGTGTCTTGTGGATGCTCGTGTAGTACGGAACATAACATTCGGAATAAATCAAAGCAAACCCGGCGATCGTCACACTTAAATTGGCGCAAAAATTCGGCAATTGTGAAGGACATGGACGATATTTGAACTTTGTGAAGGAATTTGAATTATCGTGTATCTTCGTCGCATTCATTTTCCCGAGAACTTGCCACTCAAAAATAAATCGTGATCCATTAAACTAAAAATTCCTTCCTTTAGCATGAATATTACAATTTAATTATTTGATAAAAAAACTTAATACTGAAATGTAAAATTCTTTAAAATGAAGTCTGCTATGAGACTACCCGGGGTCATAAAGACAACATCCGTCCTATAATCCATTTCACGAAATATAATTGAAACTCGTAGCGTTCTCAGCTAAAATTAACCTAATTTTTGGTCACGGCAGAAAACATTTAAATAACTAGTATTCGTTTTATTCCCGTTAAAGAAGTGACAAGAATCTATGATGTAGTCAAAGAGTAACTAATTTTACGTTGCAAGAATTGAGGGCCAGATGGCTAGCGCTCTGGCAGTGGTCTCATGTTTGCAGTGCATCGGAATCCATTTTAAGCGGTAGGGCCGGTCTCGTATGACCTTAAAGTGTCTCAGAGCCCAATCAGACTTCTCACCCACATCTTTCCCAAACTGTATATGGGCAACTGGGCTCTAGGCACAGTTATGTGGTGTGGTGTAGTAGTAGTAGTAGCTGCGAGAATTAAGAAAGGAGTCACACGGAACAGTTACAAAACGATGTGGCTTCTTTTCCCACCCATCAACCAATGTGCAATTATTTCTAATAGGGGAAACGGTTCGAATCATTCCGAAGCAGTTTCAAATGTCCGTGTGAATAATCCGAGTTAAATATAACAGAGAGATTTGGCAGAGCCTTAACAGGATGTTGTGTTTTATGCAGCGCGGAAACCATGTTGTACAACATAAAAAAATGAATTCCCCACTCATAGTCTTAGTCCTGAAACTTTATTTTACAACATAATTCTGGTTCAGGGCTATTTAAGAAATCATGGATTAGAAGAAGAAACAACAATGGTTTGAAAAGCTGTTTTCTCTCTGTATTATTTTTAAACTCTGTTGCCTCAAAAATTCAACCTATCCGTTTATACTTTTAGTATAATTTTTGTGATCATGTTCAAATTTCAATAAATTTTTTTCTGTCATTAGTTCAATGTTAATTTGGTCTATGGACAACATTCTAAGAGAAACGAAATTAAAAATGCAGTAAAACTAAACCAACATTAAGTCATTAATATGAATTAAGCTTTATTTCTTATATTTGACCCATGGGTCGCAAAGACAACGTTAAAACCTGCAATCCTTTCATGACAGATGATGTGAAAGCAGGATCACAGTCGGCTGAATTTGAGCAGAGAAGGCACTCATTTTTTGTCTATCACTATGATAACCCATGGTAACCGATTTATTCCCACTAACGCCTGTCACACGAATGAATGATACATTGAAAGAATAATTCATTCTATGTTGTAAGAATAGATGAGTCGATTCACACGGAAGAGTTACAAACAGAATGCGGATGTTCCTCCTTTCTGCGAGTCCACATGTCTTCCAACTGCATTTACTTTCAACCATCCTGCGTCTGTCATTATTAGGGGAGACATTTTGAATCGCTCTGTATAGCGAAGATCATCCCGAAGAAGCGTTTGAATTTCAGTGCAAGATTCAGCGGAGACTTAATGGGCTGTCGTGTTTGTTTCCGCGCGACATGAATGTTGTACAACATGAAAGTGACTTTCCGCCTCAGTTTTTTGTCTTGCAACTATAATCCAATTCTGGTTCTGTGCTCCTGGATCTGTTGGCATCCTGGACCAGAAGAAGTATCAACAAAGATTTGAAAAGCATAAATTTCGTAGCAGTTTCCTTTATTTAATATTTTTAAATCCAATTGTGGCAAAATGCAGGCTCTTTATCGTTACAATATAATTTTTTAAGGGGTAACCTGATACCCGAGTGACTAGAGCTCTGGCGCTCGATGAAACAGGCTTCGGTCCGGATCCCGTCGGTTCCATGGATGTTTGTCGTGGTTCGGAATCCAGTTTAAACCGTAGGTCTTGGTCTCATTTGAGAGCGTTGTGGGGGTAATTTTACTCACGTCCGTAGCATATCTTCAAGCTACACCCGCCCACTGGATAGTGCTCAATGAGTAACAGCGTTCGTCAGTGCAGCCCACACGACATGTCTTCTTCAAGGCTAGTTCGTATTGGGCAGCTCGCAAGGGAAATGGTCAAAGATGCAGTCCTCGGCGTAATTAAAACGATATATTTATATTCCTATATATATAATTTTTGTGATAATTTTCCAATTTCAATAATTTTCTTATATCCATTTGAGAAGCCTGAATTTTTTCCAATTATGTATCTTTTCTAAAATTTTTATCACATTTGACTAAAATTATTTATTTGCGATAACGTAATGTAATGCGTAAAAAACATCTTTTCAATATAATTCATTAAAAAAAAACGTATCTACTTAAAATAACAGAATAATTTTATAAAAATGGATCCAATAAATTTTAATCGATAGTTTGTCGAACACAAACAAAATATAAAAATTGATACATTGTATATTTATGGCCGAATGATTAGCGCTCGCTACCATACGTTTCGGGTTCTAGTTCCGGCGGTGACGTGGGGGTTTGTAGTGATTCAGAATCCACTTTAAAATGTAGGTCGCTGTCTATTATAACTATAGAGCGTTTGGCTGACAACCCTAACGCGTAAAATAAATGCCTGTCTGGAAATCTACCAGTAGACAGACGGCTTTGGCCCACCATGGGGCTGTTGCACCTATGAATAAGAATTATTTTCAACACCTTTTCTTCTCTATTTTCGCATAATTATTTTAATCTTTTTTTTTTCTTTCCTTATTTTGGATTTCATTGAGTGTTTACGGAAATTCACCCACATCAATCCCAAACTGTAATGGGACGTCTCAACTCTAAAAGATTCAATGTTGTTGCATAGAATTTGTAGCAGGTGTTTTTAATTATGATCTTGATCACTGAATGCACTTAAAATAAATTAAATTAACTTATACTTAAAAAGATAATGTTACTATGCTGACCCATAAAAGAAAAATGAAATTAATAAGACAATTTTTACCTCTTCTTATCACATTTTGATGTTACTTATTAACATTTTTTTTTCTTCTAATGCAGCTGGCAGCAAACAGACCGTGATCTTCGCCATAAGGGCTGCGGACGCGGAGTAACACTGCCCCCGCAACACGGTACGATCCTATTAAGACCGGGACCTACGGTTTAAAGTGGATTCCGAACCACTATAACATCCATGGGCAAAGCCGGGATTTGAACCCGATACCTGTGGTACCGAACGCCAGAGCGCTAGCCATTCGGCCACCTGGCCCCTGCTTGCTAACAACTGTGTTAAGAAGTTTGCTTTCATCAACTGTTTATTTGTTTGGAACACCCTTTGAATCAGCGTATGCCCTGAAAACTTGGTTCTTGCTGGATTCTACATTGATAGGTTAAAATTTCTTTTTCCAAATACGAAATACGGTTTCATATTATTCGATATCAATTTAACCTTAAAAAAATTTAATGAATACAAGATTTTATTATTGGACAAAAACTGTGCTCGAGAGAACTTAATGCATATTTTTATACCAATGGAAAATCCAAATTTCTCTTTCTGATTGTAGTATTGTGGCCTGATCGCAATTGGCGGCCGTTGATACCACAGGCTTCAGGTTCGAATCCTGGCGAATATTTGTGAGTGCCTCGGAATACGCTTTAAACCGTAGATCAAGATCCAATTAGACCAAAGTGTACACAAAATGACCATAGAGTGGCAAACCAAACCATTGTAGTAACATCTAGATGCATATACTCTCTTTAAATTCTCCTTGATCTCCACAGGAAAAACTTTCTGGCCGACAAAATTATAGTGCCTATATTTGGTCTAGACGAGAAGCTGTCCAGCTGAGTTTCAAATCTATAAAACGATATATATTATTTAAAATAGGATCTGGGTCATTGAAGGCTATTACTTATTAAAAAGTCTTGACAGATAATATGTACATTTTGTATTTCCAACTAGTAATTTGTTTTCTGTTGTGTGTTCTAACTTTCACACATAATTGATGGTTAATAATCATAGACTTTTAGATAATTCCATTCTTTTTAGAACATTTATGAAACACATATCGCTGTATGTCCAAGAAAAGCATATTTGGAGGAAACACGATTTTCAAATATAGAAGTATCAAGACTTCTTTTACTTGTTGGCAATTTAAAAGTTGTAATAAAGAAATGAAGTGAAGGAATGTGCAATCTGTCAGACAATTTACACGAGGGCTTTTAAAGCAAACTATTTATACCAATACAAAAATAGACTCGCCAGTATTGCAGTTAAATAAACCGTGTTATTTTTTTTTCTGTGAATCGAATACTCTGTCAAACGCATTAACGTAATGGCTGAGCTCGGAGGACTAACTGTGAAAGAAAATTGTTTTTTGTGTGTTTGCGGAAAACGATTTGCTCGGAAAAAGGCATTGAAAGAGCATTCGATTTGCCACTCGGGAAAGAAGCCGTATCTGTGTGACGTATGCGATGAAAGATTTCGTAGAATGAACGTTCTAAAAAGGCATCTAGCCCTTCACGAGGGTAAAAAAGGCCACGTCTGTGAAATATGCAAAAAGGCTTTTTCTCGAAAAGATTACCTTCAAAACCATATGGTTACACACACCAAAGAGAAGGCGCACAAATGCAGCGTGTGTGAAAAAGCATTTGGCCATAGTTCAAATTTGAAGCGGCATTTGAGAACTCACACAAAAGAGAAGCCTCATTCGTGTGAGCTGTGCAATAAAGCATTTTCTGAAAAAGGAAATTTACAAACTCATTATCGCCTTCACACTGAAGAGAAGCCGTACATATGTGAAATATGCCAAAAGGCGTTTACACGAAAAAGTCATTTAACTGTTCATTTGCCTACTCATTCCGAAGAAAAGCCCTTCGTGTGTTCAGTATGTAGTAAACGATTTTGTCATAAAAGCTCTTTATCCCGTCATGAGCGAATTCATACAAAATAAAATTATTCATCAAACTTTTTTCTGGAAATAGACTGTTTCAAACTCGAGATTCACACAAAACTGTACTTTCTTGACAAAGATTCATTATTCGCATGCGTTTCACCTTGTGTACTGTTTTTAAAATTGTTAATGTGAAACAAAATATTTTAATGAAAATGTTGTTTTTGCCTTTATGTAATTAAATTGTATTCCTTTAGACTATTGTACGTCTAGTGGAGATATATTTTTAGGTTTTCTAAGCTGTCTGAAGGATTAAGTTTAAGTGGTGTGGGGCTTTTCTATAAAAATTAGAAATAGATTTGCGCAACGTTTGAGAAATTATATTGCAATATACTTTCAGCAGTTTTTATTGACATATTCTACTAATAACTTATAATGAATGTTCGAGTTTTAACTATTTTTTAATATGTATATAAGTGCATTTTTAAACTTGAACTTTATTTTTATAAATAGGACATTTCAAACTGACTGTTGACGATTTTTATTAGATTTTATTCTCTTAATGTATTTATGTATTACTATAGAATATCTATAAATAAATATAATATATTTTATAAACTTTTATAAATATATTACTTGCATAAAATTAGTTTTTTTAGAATTATTTATGAAAAACTGCTTTAAATTATCGGACGACTCTTTACAGATAATAATTTGTAATGTGTTGTTGAAAAACTGTACTTTAATACAACTCGAGTTCTGATGAGTTAAAAAAAAAGTTTTAAATAAAGAAATTCATTCATTTCTCCATTCTGCTGTTTTTGTAATAGTTGTTACATTACTTGCTTCACGGGAAACTCGTGCTTCTGTTACGTACGATGGCCGCCTAAAAACACTGGAATGTTCAGGGCAGAAAAATTGTAACTTCATAAGCGTAGTTTGCTTCTTGTCTGAAATGCACGTCCAGTGAAGTGGGTTACTGCTATACTTTGAAGGGAATATGACTATTAAAATTCATATTTGTATACTCAATATAAAGTTTCAATAACACTATACTATGCAATAAAATTTCTAATTGTTTCCTTTTAAATATAGTAGAAGTAAAAGTTCTTTCCGATAGTCTAATTATAAACAACAAACAAAATGAATATAAAAGTAACGTCTTGTACATTAAAAACTAAAGAATCATCAACTAAGAAAAATAAAACGCTAAAAACTTTTACGATGTTTGACTCAAACAATTCTCGATCTAAATCGAAACTTCCAGAATTATCACATAATTTATCAATGCAGCAAAATATGTCGTATATGTGCTAATTTCTGTATCCAAATATTTTTGTCGAACTCAAACTCGTAGGACATCAGAATGTGCAATAAAAGAAAAAAATGTGCTAATATAAACTGTTTCCTCCTAAGTATTAATACATTAAACGGTAAGTCTCGGTCTATTTACCCTAATGTGTGCATAAGATGACCGCAGAGTGATAAACCAAACCAAACCAAAGTATTAATCGCAAACATCAAGAAAACTAAATACTAAATATACTTTTAAATTCAATGAAGTCGTCAAAATATTTTTTTCCCCAAAAAGTTAGTTTTAAGTTATTTTATCCCAAAGCAAAGATGAAATCTCGCATCATAAGTTACAATAAAGGTAAATTGCCTCTAAAAGTAAGCTAGTTTGTCTCATAAAGGTAAAAAAAAAAATCGGCTATAAATATCGTATTTCAGCTGCTACAATACGCATTCATAGGTAATACGCAATACAATGCACATTCACATAGATACTTGTATCGGACAAATTTTAGTTCCAATATGGATCGATATAGTAAAATGTATGAATTTTTTTTTCAGAGTTTATCTAACAATGACTCCAGGATAGTCAGTTTTCAAGGAAAATAAATGTTTCATGTTTTCATGATAAATAATGAAAACATTTTTGGATGAAAATGCGTCTCCACTTGCAAAAATTTATTTTCGATGGTTACCACATATGGAGACCTGCTAAAATGCTCGTATAGTGTGATTCTGCAAGTAGGTAGATTATAGGATGAAAGGTAAGTAGGTTATGTTTTATGGCACAAAGGTCCATTTTGGCCTAGCTGCATCCAACAATTTTACCATTCTATTCAGAAAAGCTACCAAAAGAAATATAAAATCAATTAAAATTGCTTCTGTTTTTAACATTTTTAATTAAAAAGCAAGTAAAGGATGAATAAAAGAAGATGATAGGTTGCACAAAATTTTTTTTTATACATAAGGCACAAACCGAATTAGCTTGGGGTATGCCTCCCAGTAAGTCGGACAAGACAGGATGTCTATTACTGAATAGTCCCTTTTTATCTTGCTTGATTTCGACAGAAAAAACTTTCCGGCCGGTAAATTTATAGTGCCTATCCCCGGTCTTGACAAGAAGCTTTCGCGGCACACTAGTTGAATTTCGAATCTATAATTAGAAAATAGGATCTGGGTAATTGAAGGCTGTTTATAAGTAAAAGGCCTTGATAGATAAAATGCCTATTTCTTATTTAGAAATACTAATTTGTTCTTCTGTTGTGGGAGGTAGCTCTCTGGCGCTCATTATGACAGGTTTCGTGTTCGAGTCCCGGCGGTGCCATGGATGTTTGTGGTGGTTCGGAATCCCCTTTAAGCCGTAGGTCCCGATCTGTTTAGCCTAACGTGTGCACAAGATGACTGTAGAGCGACAAACCAAACCAAACCATATCTGTTGTGAGTTGTAACTCTCTCTAAGGAAACATTTTACACCAATATAAAAGTCAATTCGCTTTGTTTGCTGTAATTAAAAAATTTTTCCTTGTGAATCGCGTATTTTCAAAAAATAATGTCTCGGCTTAATAATAAAAAGCAGAAAATAATGACTCGGCTTGGTGGATAAACTGTGAAAGAAAACAATTTTTCGTGTCATATGTGCGTGATTTGCACAGAAATGGAAATTGAAAGAGCATTCGATCTGCCACTCGGGAACGAAGCCTCCTGCGTGTGACATATGCGGCAAAAGATTTCTTAGAAAATACAATTTAAAACAGCATTTAGCTCCTCACGAGGGATCAAAGGCTCATATTTGTGAAATATGCAACAAAGACTTCTCTCGAAAGACGGAATTTCGAAATCATATGGTTAGTCACACCAAAGAGAAGGCATACCAATGCAGTTTGTGTGAGAAGGCCTTTGGAGACAATTCAACTCTGAGGCGACACTCACACGAAGGAGAAACATCACTCGTGTGTGTTGTGCAATAAGGCAGTTGTGTAATCTCAGAAGCATCACTTGCAAACCCATTACCGCATCCACACTGAAGAGAAGCCGGACGTCTGCGAGGTATGCCAGACGGCGTTTTCTTAAGTTAAAAGTAACTTAAGATATCATTTGTTTATTCACTTGAAAGAAAAGCCCTGTGTCCTGTGTGCGGTAAACATTTTTCTCGCAGAAGCTCTTTGTCCCGATATGAGAAAATTTGCCCAAAGTAAATATGTAAAAGTGTTTTCTTCAGTACATTTTCTCAAAGTAGGAGACATTTAATCTTCTCCGGACACAATGCACTTAGACCAACCTTTTTTTTCCAATCCTCAATGCATGCAAAAAGAGAGCGGCAGGGAGGGCTTTCAAAGCTCGTGGCGATTCACGTTGAATATCTTCCATCGACTCAAAACGATGTCCCCGGAGTGGTCTTTTGAGTTTAGGGAATAGCCAGAAGCCGCACGGTGTGAATACGGTGGTTGTGGAACGATATGGGTTTCATTTGTGGCGAAAAAGTCACGAAGAATCAATGCAGTGTGAGCTGGCTCATTCAGTGTTTTCGGTAACAATCGAGATTTGACGCGTTTGAGGCCCAAACTGGAATTGGGCGATCCTTTTGAAATTCCAACATCAGCAGCAAGGTATCTAATTGTAAATCGACGGTTTGCAGCCACCAAATCTTAAATTTTTTGGGCGCGAGCTTCTTCGGTTGAGGTGGATGGTCGACCAGAGGGCTCTTCGTCTTCGACGCGTTCTCTGCCTTCTTTGAACTGTTTATACCACTTCTAAACATTTCTTTCCGATATAGGAATGCAATCCAAATGCCTTCTTCGAGATTCTATACGTTTACGCAAACAAATTCTTTGCTCAATGAATTCAGACATTTCAAAACGACCGGAATCAGTTTCAGTATTTCACAAATCCAAGCGTAACTCAAGCACTAATGAATATTTTGGCGTGAAATTTCACACAGATCTCAAGGATAGCGCCAGCAACCTAAAACAGAAAAAAAATGGAAATTTCAAAAGCCTTACTATTTGGACACAGTAGTATACCATGTGTAAACACATACAATAATTTTTAATCCCACGTAACATTTCATTTGTCATTTTAGACATACCACACAATTTTGCACATTAATATCTGCAAATTAATTCAAGAAGTTATTTCTTTCCGATGAAAATGATACAAAGAACTGTCTTTTACAAATCTACCTTTCTTTAGGTAGATAGTAATTAGAACATAGTATTTTTACATTGTGCTTATGTTCGTCTTGATATCTCATTAGTTTATTAATCGAAAGACAACTTTGATTTCCTTGTAATTCGAATTATGAATCATGCTTCCCAAATGGTATTTTTTTTACAGAAATCGCAGGGAGTTATTTATCTTCGAATCTTTTGACGGAATATGGTACAAAACAAAAACAGTTATTTGATAGCTTCTACTGACGTTATAACTCTGTCGAAATAAAAACTTATTTTCTTTATTTTCTGCAAATGAATATCCATTATATATATATCTGATATTTCCTTTATTTTCCGCCATTTTGACGAGAGACTTTGAGGCCAAAAAATAAAAAGTACCTGCAAACTATCACATATGTAACATACGTTAGAATTCGGTCAAGAAAAGATAGTCGAAAAGAAGCTACCTGAAGTAATTTTATAAAAAGAATCAGATTTCTTTTCAAGTGTCTGATTATTTAAACTCATCATTTACCTCCAGGAGCCCAGAGAATTGCTACGCAGAATCTTTTTGCAGAAATACGTTTAAGGATAGTCAGAAAATTTAGGGAGTAGGAGTCGTTCATTTTATTTATTAGATATTCAAAAGGGTGAAAAGCAATTAAATTGTTTTTTAAAGAAAAGATTTTTAATATGAATTTTTATTTTTGTTTGAACTTTAAAATTTTGTTTCATTTTTTACTAATAGATGGCAGCACAAAAGTTGCATCAAACAAAATTCTGAAACGCTCTGAATTCATGCTCTCATAACTGTGCAAAATCATTCTTTATAGTTATAAAGTTATAGAAATTGAAAGTACTTGATATATTTATTGATTTTATGTGCTGAAAATATCGAACATAAATAAAAAATTATCTAATGAAATAAAAAATTTCATTGTTTTATTCGCAAAATTAAGGAAGCGAGTTTATTTCTTCGTATCTAGAAAATTCAGAGAAAACGGTTATTTTATTTATAAGGAAACAAAACCCCCTTTTAAGCAATCATATACTATTTGAATACTAGCATCATAAAATATAGGATTAAATATCCATATGAGTTATAGAATTATACTCGACTATGAAGTTCAACAAGTTCAAATATTGTTCTCATTTAATTTATCAGCATCTTAATGAAATTCTGCGAACCACCTTGACATAGTATATACTCTATTTAAAAAAAAATTACGAAACAAATTTGGCTTCACTTTAAAATTCTTCTTTTTTTTTAAAATTATCTTAAAATTATATTTAACTTAATTATATTAACTTCTGTTTGTTAATTCATATTGTCTATTTCATATTGAACAAAGTTAAATAAATTATAACTCTTGTTAAAATAGGACAAGTCTCCCAAAAGAAATAAGGAACCTTTTGCTTTTTTAATTTATTCAGTATCTGAATTGTTTAAATATTCTAGTTCAAATGAAAGAACTCCAACTTCTTCAAAAAAATTCATTCTATTAATTCGGTATCTTGAAGATGTAAAAAAATTAAAATTCTTTCAGTTACGCAGGCCGTGTTGTGAAAAAAAATATTCAAAACCTGCAACGCTTTTGTAATAAATTCCGATTTGTAAAATGATTCTTTACTCACATTACATGTAATGTCACGAATCTGCACTTTGTGTTAATCGATATCATTTAGCGAACAACCATATACCAATAAATAAATAAAGGTAGAATTTGAGAGTTTTGCTGTTTGAATATTCTTAACACTACTAAAATTAGTAAATAAATTAATTTATTTATATTTATTAAAAAAAATTAGTGATAGATCAAAATATCATTTCGATTAAAAATTGGATAACGTGTATACGCAACGTAAGGGACATACCGCAAATAGTAAAAACATCAGAACCTTCTATCTATAAAATATAATTGCTGGCTTTTTGCTTGCGTAGCCAAGTTGCTTTGCAACTTGCCAAATCAGCAGTTGGTTTAAATCCTGCAGTTGGAGCGTTTGCACAAAATGACATTCTGGTAGAGTATGTTTAAAGCACTAACACAAAACGAAATATATCATTTGATGCATTACATTTAATTCATGTCTCCCTTAAGAATTCAGTTTACTTTCATTATCGTAGTAATGATTTGTAAAGGGACAATTGTTTATAAAATATTTCGAATAATAATTAGCGTTGCAACATAATAGCTAATTCGTTAGAGCTATGCTGTCCTGTGTAAAACAACACTACACATAGAACTACAGAAGCATGAACACGCATAATACACAGAAGAAGTGGAGCTGGCCCTGAATGGCATAATGTCTGTTGCTCGATGCCACAGGTTTCGGGTTCGAGTCCCGGCGGTGCCATGGATGTTTGTGGTGGTTCGGAATCCACTTTAAACCGTAGGTCCCGGTTTAATATGACTGTAAGAGCGTCACGGAGTCAAGTCAGACTTCTACCTACGGGTGCCCCATCACAACAGAATCTCACCCCTTTCCCTCCATCCATGAGAGGATCACTCAGGGGATGTCCGTACCGCACTGCAGGACACTGAGGATTACTCACAACACTAGAACAGTGAAACTGGAAATCATTAAGTTTACGATTTATTCACTTAATATCCAAATATCAAAATAATAATAATAATAATAATAAACATTAGGTTCAAAAGAGAAAAAAAAAAAACAATCTGACAATTAATTTCATAAATTCGAAGGTACCAAAATTTTCGAATAGTCACTTTTGAAGCATTAATCACAGTTATGATAAACGCATAAATTTTAATGTCACAAATAAATGACAAATGTTCTACTGAAATAAATCCAATAACAAACAACTTTAATTTGGGGTGTTTAAAATGATGCTTTAAATATCCACTCCTGACAAAATGTTTCTATTTGACTCAATATTCCCGCAGATGAATGGAAACAAACATCTATAATTTATGTGTAAAAGTAACTAACGTATTTAATATTTTAGAACAGGAGTGACCAATCCAAATGATCTTGAGGGCCTCTTTGGAAATGCGGGTCACTGACGTCAGCTTAACTAGGGATGGTCACTGAGGTGTTATTTCAGATGTTCAGGACAGGAACACAGGATCTGTTATATTAGATGTTCCAAGGTGTGCGCTCATCATGAGTTCGCAGACTATAATTCAACTATTCTGCGAACTCATAAGAGTAAACTCATTAATAAAACAGCCGATATCTGTCACATATTCGCAAGAATAATATTTTAAGACCAAAGTTAATTTTTTCTCATAATTTCTGCAGTAAATTTTTGAATATAGGGATGCACACACAATGTATTTTTTTTAATACAGCGGTGTTCACTACTTTGGCCATTATAAAATAAATATATTTTGCAAAAGTGTGATAAATCTCACGGGCCTGAAAAATATTCAAGGCGGGCAGTGGGTTGGCCACCCCTGTTTTAAAATGTTCATTTTTATTTTCATGTGCAGGCGAGTACATGAATTTTAGTGATAAAGGATATTTTGTTTCTCATTTTATGTACACCACTCAATTTTCCAACTCAATATAAATGAATGAATTCAATTTGCGGATTCAGTCAATTCAGTATTTTCTGTTTAGTGTGAGATGTCTCGAAATCTGTCCTTATAGGTAGATGATGGAAAAGAAATGAAGTTTATTTAGCATGTTAATGGCTGTCCAAATTTACTGAGCAGTGTTTTTAAAAAAAAATTATTGTTTATCGGCTGATTAAAACGTTGGAGATCTATCATTTGAACAGGAATATTTATCTAAAGAAATTTCTAATATACTCATTTACATACAAAGAGAAAGGAATTTTTATAACTCATGCAGTAATTTTTACTGAAGGATATAATCAATACTAGCCCATTATTGCCATTGCTTGCGAAATGGTATTTTTTAAAACAATCCAATTTTTACAGTCAACATTTGAAAAGGAAGTCAATATTAAATTAGTCAATACATTCTACAGAAGATGGACTCCACCTCTTTCATTCAAGAAAGCGGCATTTGAGAATCATTTGCTGAGAGTGTCGGAAAGACCACGGAATATATATGTGGAACCACAAGTGGCCAGGTATGAGCTTGTACAGAGAACGATTTCTGGGGAGGCTTGCTAATCATCATGCGACATTTGCAAGTTTATACCGGAGGAGTTGTTTGATAGGAATTCTTGCTTGTTAGAATGAATGAATCATCATGACGCACACAAGTGGGAACGGAAGGACCTTCACGTATGTGCACAAGTACAAACCAAAACGTTTCGTTGTAAATGTTTGCATTGTTGGACATTACTTAACTAAAGAAAAATGCTAATTGGTTGCTTTAAGTCGCAACAATAATTTCTTTATAATCCGATCACGAATGATATGCAATTATAATCATCCGTTTTAAAGGTACAAATCGAAAAATCTTTTTTTACTTTGGAGTGTTAGAAAGATAAGCGTTTCTCAAAGCTGTTTCGAAACAAAAAGCTGAAAAGCTACGTACTCTTCTTGCATTACATAGGGCATAACACGAGCTTCATATAAAGCGAGTACTATTCATAATAACACAATACAACAAAACACAAAAACAGAGCAGGCGAATTGAATAAAACATATAAAATAATTAAGAAAAGAAAAATCAAAACTATAGCTCATAACGCTAACATAAAATAACCATTGATAACCATTTTTTAGATTGTCATTACTGGAATTTGTGTGCATATTTTTTTATTTACGAAGAAAAAGTGAAAGTGATTACAAAATAAATTTAGCCATAGCTATACATCTAGTTATTTATTTATTATAATAAAACACAATAAACGGGCTTTTAGTCATTTTTGCATTTCAAAATACTTGTAAACAATAACATAGCTTTTTAAAGAAAAGTAAAAATATAAAATAAAATTAAAACTTTAGTATGTTATTTGACACCGAGAACAGAAGCATCTATTGCTTCGCGTTCTCTTCCAAAAAAAAAATTTACTGGAATTGTTCTACATAGAAACACTTTTTATTCCATAATATAAACTCGACTAACAAAAATAAAGAGTGATATTATGATATACACTATGCGTTGAAGTTAAATGGATATTAACATTCCTTTCCATGAAAAACATGTTCAAATTTCATGTGTGGATGTTTATTTATAATAATTTAATTTAAATATCACTCATTTTAAATATAGAATTTTCAGTCGTAAAATGACTGATTTGTTCTAAATTTTCTCTTTAGAATTAACGCATTCTAAAATCTAAATACACTGACGGGAAAAAAAAATCAACACCAAGAAAGACTTGTGTTAGATAGACAAAATTTGGTAAGCGTGTTTATACATCTGAGAGATGACATCGATTCAGTTTTCGCGTTTTTCGCATAAGTGTAGCGCTAGTATCGTCACTCGGAACATACAAATCAGGTTTGCTTTAAATGCGTGACGTAAAGTTCGTGAGCGTTATTGATCGGCATCCAAATCAAATATTGCTGTCATCAGTCGCCTTGAAAACAAAATTATCCGCATGATTATTAACGCTCCTTGGTTCTATCGAGGCCTGAATGCCGAGTGGCCTAGGGCTCTGGCGCTCGGTACCACAGATTTTCGGTTCGAGTCCCACCGGTGCCATGGATGTTTGTAGTGGTTCGGCAATCCACTTTAAACTGTAGATCCCGGTCTGTTTAGCCCTCGTGCGCAAAAGATGACCTTAAAGCGACAAACCAAACCTTGATTCTATCGCAAACGCCGACATTCATTACTTTCTCAATATACAAACTCTCCCTCAATTATTTATAAACTTGCGCATAACTTTTTCTCCATTATCCCAAACATTGATAATGAGCTTCTCAAAAGACTTCCCACCTATGATGTCACTAATCCAAAGAACGCGAAACGCCCACGCACCACTCTCCTAATTGATTCTACTTGAATTGTTTATTTTCCCCGCGCCGCCGTTTCGATTAGCGCTGACCTCGATTTGCTTTCACTTTTTCCCAGTTCGCTCTTGCAGTCTCTAGGACCGCGCTTCAGGTTGTTTACTCTGATAAGTTCTCAACACTATCTAGCGATTCTTTCTCACCCAGCCAACGATTTAATCATTTCTGTTTTATTTCTTTTCCAATCTCTCTACCCGGTATATTTAACTTCCTTTTGGTGCTCTTCCAGTTACTCGTTCATTTTTTAAATCTCTCCCATGCATTTTAATTACTCTCATCACTTTTTATTAAAATAATAATAAAAAATAAACTTCTCTCTATTAAGCTTTCTTTTAGTATTTGGGCAAGACTCCTTTTAGTCTTGACCGCTTTCTTTCCCCAGCAATGCTCTCTCATCTTTGCAACGGACAGTCCAAGACAGAAGCTAACGGCGGCTGCGCAGCCACGGAGCTTCACCAAAACTCAAATCATTTCTGTTGGATACGTTATCGCTCAAAATATTCTAAAAGCCTGCATTGCTATTGTGGGTGGATGTTTGAAATGACAATTAAGATTGAAATTTTTTTCGCAAGTACTGAAATGTTGATCCACGCGGCTTTATGACGAAAGGCGGCTTTCTGTTAAATGAGAAATAATTTTACGCTATATTAAAGTAACAATTTTTTTTTTTCAAATTTATAGTAATAATGTTTTTAATTCAAAGTTAGAGTATTTCAGACTATTATTTTTCGAATTTGTATATTACTGTTTATAATAACTTTGTCGAAATGTAACAAAAGTTAAATTCAGTCAAATTGTAAAAATTAAATATTAAACTAATTTTTTTTATTCGTAAAAATGTTTTTAAAACTTAACTAGACCGTTGTTGATGTATGTCAGGAAACGAATATCGAACAGTTTGCTAAAAACTGAATTCGATTGATAATGATAACAAATTAATATCTAACTCGTTTTGAAATGCTTAAGAAGCAACGAAAAAAATGAAGACATCACTTTGATAAACACCATCTGCCAAAAACAAAGGCAGATTTACAAGATCTAGAGATTCGCCGAATTTTACGTATCTGAATGAAATCTGATGATATCTTGGTGATTCGAATTAGTGGAATTAGTAATAATTCTTTAAAATGCTTTCCTAAAATCATAAAATTCCAGTTTTGTGCATACAGGGGGATTCTAATTATAGCCCCCCTTGCTGTAAAAAAAAAAGAACCACTCATTACATTGAGGTCAAATTCGAACTGAAGATACTTTGAAGTAGGGGGAAAGGGTACGGCATCAAAAAAATTACCAAAGTGTATTAATAGATTCCGCTATAAGCTGCATAAAGAAAGTGAATTCAGCTGCCAGTGATAGTTTGAATCAAAATGACAACATATTTGGCTTGAGTTGTACATTAGTTGCACTGTAGTGTTCAATGTGCTAGATTGTTTCGGTTTTTTTTTTACGGAAAAATGACTTTCAAGTCATTCAACAGGTGTGACGTTAATGGAAAGACCATCCTCCGCGGACAGGTCATACCTAATTGGACGTGAAAAATCGGGGGAATTTTTTTTGGAAATTTTTTTTATGCCGTACCGTTTCCTCCTTCTTCCAATATCTTCATATCAAATTTGAACTCATTGTGACGAGTGGTTCTTTTTTTACAGCATTTTGAATGTGGGACTTTAATCATAATCACCCTGTATAAATGTGTGTGTGAATTTTGTAACTTCTTCTGAAACTGAATTTTGAAAACTGTCTTGTTCAAATGACGGACAAATAATCATCATTTTCTAAGAGCTCATCTACTAATGCGACGGCGACGACGATTTGTAGGTTGACGGAGCTCCTTGGTATGGGTAACCACTAACTCCTTCTTTGCATATGAGAGGGAAGTTACTTTAGCTTTAAGCCCATTTCATTAAAAATAAACACTTAATATAAAGATAATAATATATGGTGAAGAGAAGTTTTTTTCTTCTTTTCAATAAAGTATTTAATAATTATTAATTATAATTTAATAATTAAAATAACAAAGTAAAAAGAGGAGAGTACAAGTTAAAAATAACAAAAACGTTTAAGAGCAGTTTGTTAAGAGAGGATGAACTGGTAATGACGGGGGAAATCTGCGAATCGTACAAGGTCAGTTGCAAGTGAACGATAGAAGAGCAGAGCCTGGGGGAGGGGAAACGAAAACGTTTCGACTACCAAGTCCTGTAAACAATATAGTCACTACGTGGCATTGTTAGATGGTTTTGTACTCATGCGAGGTATTCAGCATTTGATAAATATATTGCTCAATAAAATGTGTTGGAACATCGGCTGAGTAAAATATTTAAAAATTCTAGCAAATAAAACAAGAAAAGACTAAATTATCAATGCACTTTACATGATTAGACGAATGTGGAGGGCAGAAAATAAATTGTCTTTTTTAAAAGTCGCTATAAAAAACGTCTTACTATCGCTGGAGTTTCGTGCAACGCAGGATCAATTGTTCGACGTGATGTTCATTTTGTCCCCAACTACAGAGGCGGAAGAACTCAAGATCCAAAAGGATGGACCTGGACACAGGAATCTCACGGACACACATCCGATGCTTCTCACGGACGTGAGTAACACCACCCCCACAACACTCTACGATCCAATTAGGACGGGGTCCTACAGTATAAAGTGGATTCCCGAACCGCTGCAAACATCCATGGCACCGCCGGTACTCGAATCCGATACCTGTGTTACCGTGTACCAGAGTGCTAGCCACTCCGCTATCAGGCGTCATTTATACTAATATGAAAATTTAAAAAAAAGGGGAAAAGGAACATATAAAATATATTTAAAGGGAAAAATATGTAATTATAATTAAAGGAGATAATCACTTTGTTGTGGTTTAACACATAGAAAATATTTGTATTGAATACTTAGAGATCCGGTAACTAACGATGACAAAAACATGAAGAATACAAAGCGTCTAATTAAAAAATGAGTCGTTCTTCTTAAAATAAATTGATCCACAACTTATGACAAATAATATCTTACGAGAACACAGTTAATATATTTAATTGATTCATGCATGCTGTAGAAAGTGTTACATTTATAATTACGACATTTTATTTTGCAAAAATAAATTTCCGCATAATAAGTTCAGTTAAATATTTAATACCGTTATTTACTTTGGTGTATCGGTAAGTTTCGTGTATCTATATTGTATTGCATGAGCTGTCCGCCGACGGGAATCGGCAAGAGATTGCCATCCAAAAGGTCTTTTCGTGACAAACTGCCCCGAGCATGTCTCGCCCGAGCATGTTTAATGCCACAAAATTCAATCCTATGTATGTGTGTAACGAAGGGCATCCATTACATTCGTTACCATAATACCCATTGGGTCTCTTCATTTCTTATGGCAGTGGCAACCACAGGTGGCCTCAGCGTATTTAAACCTGAGCAATTCTCTACACTAGCTGTGAACACATACCACAATTTGGGGTAAAATAGTTCATGAGAATAAAATAATTTTTTCACAGTTTGTATTTCCATAATGAAGTGGCCTGATGGCCGAGTGGCTGGTGCTTGGTACCAGAGGTTTCTGGTTCGAGTCCCCGCGTTGCCATGGATGTTTGGAGTGGTTCGGATTCCACCTTAAGCCGTAGATCCCTGTCTAACATGAGCGTTACGGGGATATTGCTACTCTCGCCTTCGTAGCTTATCTTCAAGCTACACGCACCCCTGAGTGCGTGTAGTAATGCTGTTGTAGCACTTGCTTATGGCATGAAAACAACTGTCTAAATATTTGCCAGGTGCATTAGCTGCCAGCTCCTTAATGCCAATGAGAAATATAAATAAAAGATAATTTTCAGTAAAATAGAGGTGCAAAGATTTGCGCAAACCGCATGAAAGCATTATTACTTTATCGTGAACTGCATTAAATCAAGTAATATAAATTTATTTTTTGAAGTCAATTCCTACTTTTTTTTTCACTATACTGCAGAAAAGTCCTTTACAAATAAAGTTGAAATTTTCCTCTTACATCTGGCGCCATCTATGGGTAGATATAGGCAACTTAAATCTAAAAAAAGTATAATTAATGAATTAAATTCAATGAATGAATTAATATTTGAAAAAACTGCATTAACATCCAGTGTCATCCACTACAGGTCATCCACAAAAGTGTATTTGAACTTGTGTGGATGAATAAAAAGTATTTTATGAACGATTGAAAGTTTGAACAAGATATATATAGGGAGAGTGTGAACTAATAATAGGAATTGAAAAATTAATAAAGATTAGTTAAGGTTTCTTTATTTCATTTATGCGCACGAATGAAAAACAATATTATATAATTCAAAGTAAACAAATAATCTGTGTCACATTACAGCTGACTTCACTGGACGTGTACTTCAGACAAGAAATAAATTACTTTTATAAAACTACAATAAAGAATAGTTTTATGCCCTGAACATTTAAGTTTTTTTTAAGCAAAAATTATGTGTATTTCTCAGAGAGAAAAGTGAATTTGTTGCAATTTCTTATGAAGCAAGTAATCATAGAAGAAATAACAATACAAAAATAAAAGAATGTCTTTATTTGAGATATTTTATACAATTCATCACAAATATGTATTAAGTAGAGTCTTTCTGCAGCAAATTACAAAATACACTGACGGAAAAAACATCCCAACACCAAGAAAGACTTGCGTTAGATAAACGAAATTCGGTAGGCGTGTTTATACATCTGAAAGATGACTTTGATTCAATTTTCGTGCTATTCGCATAAGTGTAGCGCCTCTCGGAACATGCAAATCAGGTTTGCTTTAAATGCGTGCTGTAGAGTTCTTGAGCTTTGAAATTGGACGTATTGCGTTGATATTAGCCAAGAATGCATTTAAGAAGACGAAGAAGCCATTATCAACAGCTCACCGATTTTGAACGAGGGCGTATAGTAGGGCTCTAAGAAGATGGATTTCCTTTCCGTGACATTGCAGAAAGATTTGACCGGAATGTGCCCACTGTGCAGTATAGTTGGGAGCAGTGGAAAGCAAGAAGAAAGGATTCCGGGCGGCCACGTGGCATAACTGAGAGGGAAGACCGCCGTACAGCTATGGCGCATCGTACTGCGTCTGCGGCAGAAATTCGAGCTGCAGTTGGTACCACAGTGACACAACGGACTATTAGAAATCGGTTACTTCAAGGACAGCTCCAAGCCACGCGCCTTGTAGCGTGCATTCCACGTGCAAGCCATTGCCGTTTGCGATACCAGTGGTGTCAAGACAGAGCTCATTGGAGGATGGAGTGGTGATCTGTTGTGTTTTCGGATGAAAGCAGGCTCTGCCTTGGTGCCAGTGATTGCCGTACGTTGGTCAGCAGGAGGCCAGGGGAACGCCTGCAACTAGATTGTCTGCAGGGCTAGACACATTGGACAAACACCTGGAGTCATGGTCTGGGGAGCAATTTCCTATGACAGCAAGAGCACTCGCGGGGTTATCCAAAACACACTGACTGCAAATTTGTATGTCAGTCGGGTAATTCAACCTGTGGTGATGCCATTCATGAACAGCATTCAAGGGGAAGTTTTCCAACAATAGAACGCTCGCCCTCATACCGCTGTTGTAACGAAACGTGCTCTACAGAGTGTCAATATGTTACCTTGGCCTACGAGATCACCAGATCTGTCACCAATTAGTACGTGTGGGATATCATTGGACAGGAACTCCAGCATTATCCACAGCCAGCACTAATGATCCCAGTATTGACGAAACAAGTACAACAAGCATGGAGCTCCATGCCACAAAATGAAATTCGTCACCTGTATGACATAATGCATGCCCGTTTGCATGCTTGCATTCAAAATTCTGGATGTTACACCGGCTATTAATGTAACAGCATTTTACATTTGAAATACATTTTCTTGATCTTAAATTAATCTGTGGTCTTTAAAATTTAATCAATTAAACATGTTAACTAGGCAAATGCATTGTTCGAATTTTATTACTCTACAATAAATTTTCTTTGCGTTGGGATTTCTTTCCGTCAGTGTATTTAAAGTGACATGGAAAACATTATCACAAAGTTATGAAAAAAAAATCTAACAAAATGGATTCAAATCGATTCAATTTTGAATCAAAAGTTTGCCAGATGAAACAACAAAATGAAATATGATGAATGAATGATGAAACAAGAATTCCACAATTTGCAATGCAATATATGCGAAGTTAATGTGATTTAAAATAAATCAATACAATAATTTAATACTAGGAAAGAACTAGGGGCATTATTTTGAACCAAAAAAACATTATTTCAGTATCAAAAGTATAAATAAAATGTTTAATTTCTTAAACGGAATAATATTGCATTTTGAGTTGTATATTTTGAATGTACAGATTGCATTAAAAAATATGCATTGGAAATGACAGAATTATCTTTTTAGTGAATTCAATATGCGAAATATATTTCATTAAGAAAACACTAGTTTTCTTATATTTCGCTATATTTGAGATTTACAAGTTGATAATTTTAGTAAAAATCAACATGAGGAGGTTTTAAATTTAAATTCAAGAGTAGCTGTAATCTAAAGAGTTTTACTTGAGTTATTTTCTCGTTCACATTTAAATAGGAAATGAAGTTTTAATATAGTTTACTAATTCATGAAGCGCCAGGAGAGAGAGTTGGATAATGTAACAAACTGCTTCTGGTTCGAAACTCGATAGTGCTCCTAACCGGAAGCCCCGAGTTATCGAGGATTTTATTCTGAGAATGGGCTTCAAAAACCTGGATGTTGAATTTGAGAGTTTAAAGCCCTTCAGAATGTTCATTCGAAATGACTCAAGAACAGTACGAAGACAATGTGGCATCACTTCCATTACACGTGCTGCACTCTACGGATCGATGAAACTGCTATCTGTCTTCCATTCGAGAGCCAAAGGAATTTAATAAATGTGCATAACATTTAGAAAAAAAAACAATGTACTGAAACGATATGCTTTAAAGATTGCATTTACAAATAGAGAAATATTTGCTTGATGCATAATTATCAGGCGTTTCTTTGTTGTGCGGTATTTCAATAAAAATTTACAGTATTTTGTAAACTTATGAATGAAAATATCCTACTACTTCTGCGTGTCGATAATCATACTGATATTCGTCATATTATGTCGTACCACTTTGAGAAAGGATGGGAAGCAGTGCAGTCATTTCACGATCTCAACGAACTTTTCGGTGAGGACACCATCAGCAGGGAATGTTTCAAATCTGGCGACACTAGCTTGGAAGATAAGCCAGGAAGAGGTCGACCATCGGATTTCGACGACCAGCCACTTTTGGCAGCCGTGGAAGGGGGCGAAAGTTTGACAACTCGAATGCTGGCCCACAACTGCAATGCGGACCATTCACCCATTGTTCGTCGTCTCAAAAAGTTTGAAAAGATATGGAAATAGGCTAGATGTATCCCCCACGAACTCAGCGACTACAATAAAGACGAATGTGTTCGAATTTTCACCGATTTACTTCAAAGAAATGAGCGAGTCCGTTTTTGAAGGATCTTGTCACTGGGTTTGAATCGTGGCTTCTTTTCAAAACTCTCAAAATAAAGCAGGTCTGCGTTTCGCCAGGAGTTTCACTAAAAGGAATAACGAATTACGTGCACTTAAGAAGGCAAATCATCTTAAACGGGATTTGTTATTGGTGGAACCCAACCCAAACATGAGTATGTGTATGATTATCTACACGCATTTTTATAATCTAAAACTAGAAGGATATGTTCCTTCATAAATTTATAAAATATTGTAAATTTTTCTTAAAATATAGCACGTCAAAAAAGGAAAAGAAAAAAAAAACGCCTGATAATTATGCACCAACCTTATATTATCATTCCCTAAATCTAATATAATTTTATATTTGTTTTTACAAAATAGATAAAATTGATGTTAGAAATTCTTCTGTTGACCTCTGTTACCTTTGAGGCTATTTACAGTTTTTTGGTATTACATATTTCTGTGGTATTATATATTTAACTCTAAAGTTTGCCAAGCCATAATGGCGCGCACATTTAACTAATCTGCATCTCGAAGAACTGCTTCTATCAGAGTTCATCAATTGAACACCCGAATTAAAAAAATTATCAAAAGGAAACTGAATTTAAAAATTAATAAATATTTTGGTTATTGGTAATTTTTTTAAATTCTATTGATAAAATTTTTGCGTTTATTCTTAATCCATATTATCTACTTAATTTTTAATGTAAAATAAATATTAGCTAGGTAACTAGAGTTATTAAAAATTTGACGTCTCTCAAAAGAAATATACAACCTGTTTGAGGTTTCGATTGGTCTAACCTCTGCTATATCTTGTTCTAATGCAGCTGGCAATACAGAGACGTTAATCTTTATGCCATACACAATGGCTGCACCGCTGTTACTCACTTAGCACTAAACATGGTGGACGTGTAACTTGAAGATAGGCTGCGTACGCAAGTCACACTACCCCCACAACGCTCTACGATCCTATGAGACCGGAGCTTATTATTTAAAGTGCATTCCGAGCTATTACAAACATCCATATAAATGCACATGTTTCAAATTTATTCAAAATTTGACTTGGTTTAAATAGTCTTCCAGTGATGCATCTCCAACAGTCGAAAAATTAACCGAATTTTCTACAACTTGTACTATTATTTCGGTACCATAAAGAAAGCATTGGGCCATATTGTCCCATCGAAATATTTTGAAGAGCTTTAATACACCAAGCTTCTTTAATTATAATGCTGAGTTGCCCCTTTACAGTTTGAGAATGACGTGGGTGCGAAGAAATCTGAATGGGCTCTGTGATGCTGTACGGTCATATGAGAGCGCTACTTACGGCTTAAAGTGGATTTGGAAACCACTTCAAACGTCCATGACACCGCCGGAATTCGAACCCGATACCTGTGCTACCGAGAGCAAAGCGCTAGACACGCGATAGGTCCCTAGCAGCCCACTTCACTGGACGTGCATTTCAGACAAAAAGTAAACTCCATTTATAAAGCTACAATTTTTCTGCCCCGAACAGTCCAGTTTTCTTGGGCGGCCATCTCTCTGTAACACAAACACAAGCAGCAATTTCCCATGAAGGAAGTGATACAAAAACTATTGCAGAAACAACACAATGGAAAAATGAATGAATTACTTTATTTAAAATATTTTAATCTTCATCACAACACATTACAGAGTATTATCTGAAAACAGTCGTCCTATAATTTAAAGCATTTTTTCGTAAATAATTCTAAAAAACTAAATTTATGCAAATAATATCTATAAAAAATGTTCCTTTGTAAACATTCTATAGTAATACATAATTGCTATTAAGAGAATAATATCCAATTTTAATAATCGTGAACAGTCAATTCACAATGTCCTATTTGTAAAAGGAAAGCTCAAGTTTAAAAATGCACTTTATACCTATAAAAAGTTAAAATCCATGCAATAATTATCCCATATTACAAAAATATGTCAATAAAAACTACCGAAATTGTATTGCAATATCATTTCGCAAACATTGCACACATCCATTTCTAGCTTTTCTATAAAAGTTGCACACGGTTTAAGCTTAACCCTTCAAACACCTTAAGAAAATTAAAAATATATCTCTACTATATGTACAATAGTTTAAATAGAATAAAATTTAATTACATAAAAAGATAAAAACCAACATTTACATTAAAATAATTGGTTTCAGAATAAAATTTTTAAAAACAACACACTAGATGAAAGGCATACAAATATTGAATCTGTTCGTATTTGTCATAAAATCACAGTTTTCTATGAATCTCATTTTCAAAACAGAAATATTCTATTTTGAAAAAGTGTGATGATTAACTTCATTTTGTATGAATTCGCAAATGACGTGATAAAGAGCTTTTATGGGAAAATCCTTTGCGACATACTGCACACACGAAGGGCTTCTCTTCAGTGTGGAGGCGATAATGATTTTGCAAATCCCACTTGTGTGAAAACGCCTTATTGCACATCTCGCACGAATGAGGCTTCTCTTCGGTGTGAGTCCTCAAATGACGTCTCAAATAGGTACTTTGTCCAAATGCTTTCTCACACAAACTGCATTTGTGTGACTTCTCTTTTGTATGGACTACCGTATGCATTCGAAGCTCACTCTTTCGAGAGAAGGCCTTGTTGCATATTTCACACACGTGGCCTTTTTTACCATCGTGAATGACTAGATGCTCTTTTAAAGTGCCTTTTCTAAGAAATCTTTTACTGCATATGTCACACAAATATGGCTTCGTTCCCGAGTGGCAAAAAGAATGCTCTTTCAATTTACTTTTCTGTACAAATCGTTTTCCGCAAACGTCACACAAAAAGCAATTTTCTTCCATGGTTTGTCCTTTAAGCTCAGCCATTACTTAATACGTTTAACGAAATATTCAATTCCCAGAAAAAAATAACACGGTTTATTTAACTGCAATGCTAGCGAATCTATTTTTGTATTGGTATAAATAATTGGCTTCAAATGCCCTCATGTAAAATTTCTGACAGATTGCACATTCATTCACTTCATTTCTTTATTACTACTGTTAAATTACCAATAAGTAAAAGAAGATCTTGGTATTCCTATATTTGAAAAACGAGGGTTCCTGAATGGCCGAGTGGCCAGAAGCCAAAAAAAAAAAAAAAATATTTGAAAAACGTGAGGCATCCAAATATGCCTTTTTTTACACACAGTGATATGTGTTTCTTAAATGTCCCAAATTGGAATAGAATTCTCTAAAAGTCGACGGTTATTAACCACCAATTATGTGTGAAAAGTAAAACACACAACAAAAGGCAGATCATTGCTTAGAAATACAAAATGGGCATTTATATGTCCAGACTTTTTAATTAGGAATAGCCTCCAATGACCCAGATCCTATTTCAAAAAATCTATCGCTTTATAGAATCGAAACTCAACAAGATTGCGTCTAGACCAAAAATAGGCACTATAATTTTGTCGACCAAAATTTTTTGTCTATTGAGATCCGGGAGAATTGAAAGAGAGTACATGCATCCAGATACTATAATGGTTTTGTTTGTCGCCCTACATTCATTTTGTGCACACTTTGGGCTCATTAGACCTGGACCTACAGTTTAACGTGGATTTCGAACCACTCACAAATATCCATACCAACGCCAGGATTCGAACCTGAAGCCTGTGGTACCAAAGGCCAAAGATCTAGCCAATTAGCCATCAAGCCGCATGCGGAAAGAGGTGCAAAAAATGCAATGAAAATTGCAACAATTATATGAATCGTGGAAGAATAAAAGACACCCAAAGGGGTAAAAGAAATTGCAAGGTTCACGCGTGAATACAAGAAAATAGAAAGGGATATGCTTCACCGTATTCACTTTTGACGTTTCAGTGAGTGTACCATGAAAGCATTATTTGCAGAAATAAAATACGTAAACACAAGACAGAACCCAATTATTGTTAATAATTATTGTATTAAAACTCCTGAAAACAATAGGAATTAAACTGATATACAAGATAACCAATTGGATGCGTAAATTGGATTACAGTCATCCAGCCCTGCTTTTCTTCGATATAACACAAATACACCTTTCGTAAATATTAAAAAAAAGGGTCTTCTCTAACACTCAAGGATTATTAACTTCCTGTTAGGCGAGAAAAGTAGATGGCAGAATTGAAGGACACAGAAAATTGACATTTTATCTATGAAAGCTATTTAATTAGAAACGGCTTTCAATGAGCCTGATCATTATTTCAATAACTTGTGTTTTTCAGAAATTCGACAAGAGAGCCAAAATAGCTTCTTGGCAGCGCCGGAATGAAGCATTTGATATCTAATTAGACCGTATACAGTTAACTCGGAGTCCAAACCACTCACAAACATTCATGCCTCCACTAGTGTTCCAACTTGAAACCTGTGGTACCAAAGGGCTGGCCAATTGGCCATCAGGCCGCTGGGAGATCGAGAAGAATCAGAAGAGATGACATGCATCCACGTAAGTGTCATAATGAGAAAAAGGCGTTAGTTGTATATGGACATAAAAATATGCAATAAACACACTCCTGCCAGCATTTTCTCTGTTGATAAATATCTTTCTAATCACTCCCTTATCACAAACATCAAAGTAATAAGGGTTAAAATGAATCCATTTCACTTTCCTATTTTGAGAAATGAAAATTCCAACCAAGCAAGGATGGAGGATCAAAAGAGGGAGCACGTGCATCCAGACATCGAGGAAGAGACGTGATTTTTACGCATGAATAAAAATAGGCATTCAATATACTCAGTAAAATAATAAAAATATACTAAATAATGAAAATATAAATGCAAATAATAAAAATATACTAAATGATAATAAAAAAAAACCCTGCGATTTATTCCCTTATTAATCATGTCAATATTTTTTTTGTTCTAATGCAGCTGGCAAACACTTAGACAGCTTGTTCTTGGATGCCTTAAGGCAAGCGCTGCACAGACGTTACTCACTTTGCATTACCCAGGGGACGCGTGTCACTTGAAGATACGGACGCGGAGTAACAATGCCCCCGCAACGCTCTACGATCCTATTAAGACCGGGACCTACGGTTTAAAGTGGATTCCGAACCACTACACACATCCATGGCACCACCGGGACTCGAACCCGAAACCTGTGGTACCAAGTGCCAGAGCGATAGCCACTAGGCCATTCAGGCACCATTATGCACTAACGAATAAAATGAAACTGTTTTACTCGCATGTTTAATTGTTTTTTTATCCGAGTATGGTAATTGCTGGGATTAATATCAAACAAAATCTAAATCTTCCCTAAGGGATCTAAACTCTTCGACACCCAAAGGTTGACTCAAAGGATGACAGAGATGAACAAGAAGGAGTGATGAAAGAGAAATTATCAACAATGAACTTAGTAGGATGACTAAGTAACTGAGCAGAGCCTGAACTGCCGAGTGTCTAGCGTTCTGGCCCTCGGTGCCACAGGTTTCGGGTTCGAGTACCGGAAGTGCCATGGATGTTTGTAGTGGTTCGGAATCCACTTTAGATCCCAGTTTCATATGACTGTAAGAGAGTCACGGAGCCAAGTCAGACTTCTACCTACGAGTGTTCCATGTCACAACAGAAGCTACCCCCTTCCCTCTTTACATGAGAGGATCACTCATGGGGTCAGTGTCCGGTACTGCCGGACACTGAGGATGAACCACAACAACATAACTGAGCAGAAGTGCACAAATCAAAAGAAAATTTTCATCTTCGTCTTATAAATAACCAAGATGAAATTATCTTTTAAAACGTAAGATGCGATATTTTATTTTAAGTCTATCCATTCAACTACTGTTTTCAGTGGTCCTATTTGTGAATAACTACTCCTACAGCAGAACACTACGCGAGTCCTTCTAGGATCCAGACTCCCCTTAACAATTCGAGAATGAACATGTGTAAACAGACAATGAAGGTGAAAAAAGAGGGTTCACAAATGAGGCGAAAAAGATGAGAAGGGAAGGTCCCAACAATCTTCTGAATGAAGCAAGAAAGAGCCAATAGGAATGGCGAGATTTTTAGCCACATTATTAAGAAAAAAAGGCGCAATTTTTCACAGTATTTACTTTACTTACTTTTGACGTTTCAACTACAATCTGTCAAGACATTATTTTGCAAAAAAAAAAATGTTACTAAAAACAAGATTGAACCGAAGTACTAAAAAAGTCTTAGAATATTATAAATTAATTTGATATATAGAATGTAAGTTTTGGTTAATAGATAGAAATAAATAGAAATAAATAGAAATAAAATAATATATACAAATGAAATATTTGCAGTGAACATTGAGAAAATATGTTTAAATGCTTCGCAATGCTATACACAAACCATTTAAACATGTAAAAATCAAAACGCAAATTAGAGTACTCCTCATCATATGAATTAAAGTGCGTAGACTCAATGATTAAATAATTGAATGGTAACTTGCAAATTCATTGTGAGAATTAATCAATAAAAACAGATTCAGCCTAATTTTATGATGAATAGAAGTATAAAAAAACTCAAAAATAGAGAATTGAAAATTTATCCGTGCGACTTCTTTAATGGGAATCAATCGAATATTAGAGAGTTTTTGCATAACGGTTTTTTATCGTCCGATATTTTTTTCTTCCTAGCGCGCATGCTCATAGAAATATCTCAGTAGTGCAGTATTACAGATATGCATGCGCAATAGGTATAATGCTTCTTATGAGCATGCGCGCTAGGGAGAAAAATATCCGACGATAAAAAAACGTTATGCAAAAATTCTCTATTATCCCTCTCACCATAAACAAGCTAACATTGAGCAGAGAACACCAAGACTGCGACCCCGCTTCACATTATCTCTCGTGAAATAGATGACAGTTTGGACGTTATTCTTGCTTACCTAAAAGAATCTCATACAACAATCAAAGTATGCCGCATTTTAAACAAACCTATCTTTGAATATTAATTTATTTAAATATTTGGTAATGTACAAAATTTAAATCAACTTGTAATAGTGATGCTAAAATAAAGGACTTTTTAATTTAATATATCTTGATTTATTTTTGAATAGGAAAATGGATGCGTCGATAAGAGATGCAACATTGCAGATGCCATCTTCAAGTTCGCCTTTCCAATATGTCTTTCAAATGAGGTTAACAGGAGAGATTTGGTTTGTCGCTCGACAGTTATTTTATGCAAGTTTAGGGTAATTAGACCGGGATCTAGAGTTTAACGGGGATTCCGAACCATTCAAAAACATCCATGCTGCCGCCAGGATTCGTACATGAAGCCTGTGGTATCAAAGGCCAGAGCGTTAGCCAAATTGCCATTAGGCAGCTAGGTCAAGAGAAGAGACTAATCACCGAATTTCAGTCTGGGTTGGATGGAAGCTTCGATTTATTCCGAATGTCATGTGCGCTGTATTGCAAGCGCATCCAAGCGACACCCATTTCTTTCATCACTCCAATAGACTCTCTTAACTGGACGTGTACTTCAGACAATCTAATTTCACTATAAAACTACCATAAAGTAGCTTTTTCTGCCCTGAACATTCAAGTTTTATTTTTATATATGATTATAAGCTGTTTTTTAAGCAGAAATCTTAACACACACACACATTAGTTAAAATTTTCTACGAAGAAAGTAAACATTAAAGAAATAGCAAAAATAGAAAATGTGTAAATGCCTTTATTTAACATATTTTATTTCATCATAAATAATATAAGTTGTAATAAAGGTACAATTTTATGTCAAATTATACAATATTCTCTGAAAAGAGGCGTCCTATATTTTGAATAGTTTACTTACAACGTTTTAAGGAAAATTAAATTATACTTAGCAAATATTCTATATATGAAATATTTTTGCCTTAAAAACAGTATATAGTTATATATAAAAGCAGACGAGAGAACAAAATCTAATTTTGAAAGTCATGAATAATAGATCTAAGAAAGTCATATTTATAAAACTGAAGTGTAAAATTTAAAAATGCACTTGTATATATATATAAAATGTTTAAAACTTATACATGAAGCATCGATTATTAGTAGAATATGTCAATAAAACATTGCTTAAAAACAGTTCCGATTGACATAGAAGAGGGATGCACACCGTTAAGGCTCAATACTTCAGAAACCGACGAAGCCACACACGCTCTCTACTGCACAGTCAATATTACATTACCTTGTATTAATGCAAATATTAAGCTTAAGCTTATAAAATGGTATATTTAAGAAAAATATCTTATAGTAAGGCCTAAAAAGCATTAAGTGTATGAAATTCAATTTTAAAAATCGTGTATATTAAAATTAAGAGAATTATATTTATAAAAGAAAAACTTGAGTTTAAAAATGCACTTTGTACATATACGAAAGATTAGAAACTCGTAATTGAAATGTCAGTTATCAGAAGAATATATCAATGAAAACGGTTGAAATTATTGTAAGATAATTCAGCAAACGTTGCTCAAAACCATGTCTAATTTACGCAAAAGATACTGCAAGCGGCTCATGCTTAATCATTCAGAAATCTACATAATACCTAATAACCCAATGTCTAACAATCTAAAAAATATATCTACCATACATATACAATAGTGTAAAGGGAATAAAGTTTAACGCATAAAAGTAAATCATTTACATTAAATTGAGGAAGTCTCGCAATAAAATTTTTAAAAACAATAAACAAGATGAAGTGCATACGAATAGTCAATTTTTCCGTATTTGTCATAAAAGTGCTATGAAACTTGTTTTTAAAACAAAGTCTATTTTGTTTAAACGTTTTTATGAAACGCCGTCATTTTGCATGAACTTTCATGACGTGATAAACGTATTCTCCGAGAAAATCCTTTATTGCATACAGCACACGCGAAAGGCTTTTCTTCCGAATGAGTAAACAAATGTGCAGTTAAACTAGATTTTCGTGAAAACATTTTCCGGCATACTTCACATGCATATGGTTTATCTTTGTTGTGGACGCGGTAATGGCTTTGCAAGTGTTGCTTCTGAGAAAATGCTTTACTGCACAACTCACACGAATGAGGCTTCTCTTTCGTGTGAGTTCTCAAATGCCGTCTCAGGTTTGACCTTAGACCAAAGGCCTTTTCGCACAAACTGCATTTGTGCGACTTTTCATTGGTGTGAGTGACCAGATGGATTCGAAGATCGGTCTTTCGAGAGAAGCACTTGTTGCATATTTCACATACGTGATCTTTAGTTCCCTCGTGAATTACAAGATGTTTTATCAAACTGTTCTTTCTAAGGAATCTTTTGTTGCATACGTCGCACGCATGAGGCTTCGATCCCGAGTGGCAGAACAAATGCTCGTTCAGTGCGCTTTTACGAGCAAATCGTTTTCCGCAAATATCACACAAAAGATTGTTCTCTTCCACAGTGGGTCCACCAAGCTCAGCCATTACTAAATGCGCTTGCCGAAATATTCAATTATCAGGAGAAAAAAAAAGTGTACCACAACAAGAGAAGCGAATTTTAGTACTGATGTAAAAAAGTTCCTTTAAATAAACTGACAGAGAGCAAATTTCCTTCACTTCCTTTCACGATTGCAAATTGCCGCAGTTTTCCTTCTTTTGAAAAAGTGTTTTATCCACATATGCCTTCGCGGTGGTAAATTCCAAGTAAAATATAAGTATCCTAAAAAGGATTTGTTTTTTGTATAACTCGAGTATTATTAACCGCTGATTATGTATGAAAGGTAGATGGATGAACAGAAGGACAAATAAAGGACTGGAAATACAAAACGGACATTTTATCTTAGAAAGTGTTTTAATTAAGAACGGCCTTCAATGACCAGATCGTAATTTGTATCCATTATGTTATAGTGATCGAAATTAAATAAATATTTATTGTATAGATCCGAAATTGGCACTATAATTCTGGAAACCATAAAGTCTTTCTGTTGATATCGAGGAGAATTAAAAGAGGTTGATTTGATTTGGTTTGTCGCTCTACGGTTATCTTGTGCCCACTTTAGGCTAAACAGACCCGGACCTACAGTTTTCCGAACCACCAACAAACATCCGTGCCACCGCCAGGATTCGAAACTATTGTCTACGGTAGCAAACGGCCACAGCTCCTGCTATTTGGCCATCAAACCGCAATAAAACGAGAGGGCAAGCATCCAGATGACAAATACACTAAGAAAGAGAGCTGTTTTTATATAATTTTTCTAAACGTATGCATTGAATACTTTACTTCACTATGTCTGTCTATTAACAAAAATCCTTCAATTCATTCCCTTATGACAAACCTTAAACATCAACGATTTAAAATAAAGCTATTTCACTTTCATATTTGTAAAAAAGAAATTTGAAATTGAAACCCACATAAAAACTAATCTTCGGAAAATAAATTGTGTAGGATTTGCTGATCGAGCGGGCCCCACGTTGAGCAGGTAAGGGCCACAAGGTTGGGCACCAGATTGTAGTGTGCAACTAGATTGTAACTGGAATTTCCGACTCTCGGCAGGACATGATTTCCTTAATAAACACGTGCACCGCATGGGTGTAGCTACTCATGATGTCTGTCCTCTGTGCTCGTCGGGTGAAGCCATTTGCCTTTTTACATTTGGCAACATGCACTGCACTTGATTTTGTGACTTTTAACACTGACCATTTTACCAAGGCTACATTTTATTATGCTGCTCTAGTTCTTATGGCAGAGATCGCTACAATTTGATGTAGGAAAAAATTGGATTGTAACTGGGTGTGGTTGGGTTGAGATACTGGTTTGAGAACTCACATCTTTTAAAAAACTAAAACTGTTGTGGAAATCTTCTTTTAATGAGTCAAAAGTTGCCATGAAAAAAACACCTGTAACAGTTCCTGGCAAGGATGGAATTCCTCAAATCTTTGTCCCAATAGTATCTTCCCCAAATGACTCTTTATATTGATAAAATCAGGCTCGCAAGATAAGAAAAATGGCTTACCGCTCAGATTGTACCTATATCAAATCAAACAATGCAAAATTATCCGGACTCTGTTGTCTATTTGCAAAAAATTCGGTGTAAAACAAAATTTAAAAAAAAATAGTGTTACTTAGAAGCACTTCGTTTTCTTGCTCAGATAAATACCGCCATTTTCTCAAAGGTTTTATTCCATATGAAGATTGCAATCATATATTTTCTGTCATTGCATTATTGAAGCAAAAATAAGCAATTTTTTTTCAATTTTTGAAATTAGAAGTATCCTCAGCGTATAGTATTTGGTTTTGTTTGTCGCTCTATGGTCATTTTGTGCTAATTAGACCGGGACCTACAGTTTAACGTGCATTCCGAAACACCAACAAACTTCCATGCCACAGAAAGGATACGCACCTGAAGCAGTGGTACCAAAGGCCTGAGTGCTAGCCATTTGACCACCAGGTCCACATATTTGGTATTTGGAGATACGATTGTTGTTAATTAAAGTTTTGCAGGTGATTACAGAAGCAACGAGGCAGTAGAAATGAAATGGCTGAACAATTTCATCAATAACAGGGATTTTTACGTTAAACAGAGGTACTGTTTATCGATGATATTGTTTTTGTTTACTCTCAGCGCACAGTAAGGTAGAGTTGTCAGGTTTTTTAAAACACATGTTATATGAAATGTTTGCAACAGGATAATTTGAGATAAAGCAGGTGATCGTCAAGCATCCATCTCAAGCCCGAGTCACATACGCGTTCGAATCTCTCAATGTTCAGAAATGTGTCCTATTTGTATTATATTATTTACTTAATTTTTATATTTTGTTATTTTACGATTCAAAAATTTTAATGATATTTCAACACGTACTTCTCATCCATAAAAAAAAAAATTTGAAAGCTAAATGCTTATATTTACCTATGTATTAAAGATAAGTAAAGATATTTTTGGCGATATCCAAGAATAAAAATACTTTACTTCATATGTTTCGATATAGTCGAATCAGTGGTAAAAGTTTGTTTTAATATATCATCGAATTTTTTGTTTATGATATAAAAATGGAAAAAAGATTCAAAATGCCTCTTTTGAAGAAAAATAATTTTCTCTACAGATATATTATTTTCACGTATTTAATTTTATTGTATGCATTTAAAAAGTAAATTTGCATCTATATTTTCGTTTTAATTGTTGTTGTTTTTTTTCGTTTTGATTGTTGTTATTGTTTTTCTCGTGGACTGTTTTGATTTAATGATATATCTTAGCGCAGAAAGTGAAATTAAATAATTTCAATTAAAAAATTATACTGCATTGTTTAACCTTATTATAAAACTAATATATTCTATCTGGTATATACTACTAATATATAATATATATATATATATATATATACACTGAAGTGACAAAAGTCATGGAATAGCAATATGCAAATTTTCAGATGGCAGTAGCATCGCGTAGAACAGGTATAAATGCGCAGTGCTTTCATTTCTGTTCAAATTATTCATGTGAAGAGGTTTTGACGTGACGATGACCGCACGACGGGAATTAACAGACTTTGAACGCGGAATGTTAGTTGGAGCTAGACGCATGGGTCATGCCATTTCGGAAATCGTTAGGGAATTCAACATTCCCAGATCCACTGTGTCAAGAGTGTGCCGAGAGTATGAAATTTCAGGCATAACATCCCACCATGGACAGCGCAGTGGTCGACCGCCTGCACTTAACGACCGAGACCGGCGACGTCTGCAAAGAGTCGTAAATTCTAACAGACAAGCAACACTGCGTCAAATAACCGCAGAAATCAATGTGGGACGTACAAGGGACTTGTCTGTTAGAACTGTGCGGAGAAATTTGGCTTTCTTGGGCTATTCCAACAGAAGACTGACTCGAGTGCCTTTACTGACAGAACGACATCGCTTGCAGCGACTCTAGTGGGCACGGGAGCATATCGGTTGGTCCCTAGATGAATGGAAAACCGTGGCCTGGTCCGATGAGTCACGATTTCAGTTGGTAAGAGCTGATGGTAGGGTTCGAGTGTGGCGCAGACCCCACGAAGCCATGGACCCAAACTGTCAGCAAGGCACTGTTCAAGCTGGTGGTGGCTCCGTAATGGTGTGGGCTGTTTTTTCATGGCATGGACTTGGTCCTCTGGTGCGACTGGACCGAACATTGACTGGAAATGCTTATGTTCAGCTACTTGGAGATCACTTGCAGCCATTCATGGACTTCATGTACCCAAACAACGATGGGATTTTTATGGATGACAATGCGCCATGTCACCGGGCCACAACTGTTCGCGATTGGTTTGAAGAACATTCTGGACAATTCCAACGAATGATCTGGCCACCTAGATCGCCCGACATGAATCCCATCGAGCATTTATGGGACATCATCGAGAGGTCTGTTCGTGCCCAAAATCCTGCACCATCAACGCTTTCACAATTATGGACGTCT
>BPLQ01003951.1:0-58173 GCA_021605075.1 Caerostris darwini | reverse complement strand
ACTAACAATAATTAAGCAGCCATTTTAAATTCCAAGTATATTTATGAATTAAGATGAGGAGGTTTAAGAGGTATTTCCCCCTGTTGGTACTCCGTAAACGGTACGCCAGTTGCCAGTGAAAGAACTTTTTTATATCAATACTAAAATTCGCTTCTCTTGTTGTGGTAGACGACATTTCTTTTTCTCTGAATCTTTCGGCAACGCATTAGGTAATGGCTGAGCTTGGTGGACCAACTGTGGAAGAGAATGGTTTCTTGTGTGATGTTTGCGGAAAACGATTTTCTCGTAAAAACGCATTGAAAGAGCATTCGATTTGCCACTCAGGAACGAAGCCATATTTGTGTGACGTATGCAATAAAAGATTTCTTAGAAAGGGCAATTTAAAAATGCATTTAATAATTCACGAGGGTAAGAAAGCCCACATTTGTGAAATATGCAACAAGGCCTTTTCTCGAAAGAATGACCTTCAAAGCCATATGGTTCTTCACACAAAAGAGAAGTCACACAAATGCAGTTTGTGGGAAAAAGCATTTGGCCATAGTTCCCATTTGAGGCAGCATTTGAGGACTCACACGCAAGAAAAGCCTCATTCGCGTGAGCTGTGTAATAAGGCATTTTCTGAAAATGGATCTTTACGACAGCATTATCGCCTCCACACCGAAGAGAAGCCCTACGTGTGTGAAATATGCCAGAAAGGGTTTACGCACAAACATGGTTTAACTGCTCATTTGTTTACTCATTCCGAAGAAAAACCCTTCGCGTGTGCTGTATGTCGCAAACGATTTTCGTATAAAAGCTCCTTATCGCGTCATCAGCAAATTCATGCAAAATGAAGCTATTCATCATACCTTTATATCAAAATAGACTCTTTTAGAAAAGAGATTCACATAAAAGTGGACTTTCGTGACAAATACGAAAAGATTCAATATTCGTATGCCTTTCATCTCGAATATTGTTTTTAATTTTTAATTTTGATATATCTTCTTTTAATATAAATGTTATTTTACCTTTTTATGTATTACATTTTATTCCTTTTAAACTATTGTACGTCTAGTGGAGATATAGTTTTTGGTTTTCTAAGCTGTCTGAAGGATTAAGCACAAGTGGTGTGAGGTCTTTCTGTAAAAATTAGAAATAGATTTGTGCACTGTTTGCGAAATTTGTATTGCAATACAATTTCAGCAGTTTTTATTGACATTTTCTTCTAATAATTGATAATTAATGTACTAGTTTTAAAATTTTTTATTTGTATAAGAAATGCATTTTTAAACTTGAGCTTTGCTTTTATAAATGTAACATTTTGATCTGACTGGTGACGATTAATATCAGATTTCATTCTCATAGTAGCATTTAAGTATTATTATAAAAATGTTTATAAAGGATAAATTTTTATAGATATATTATTTGCATAGATTTAGTTTTTTAGAATTTTTGCTAAAAAATGCTTTAAATTGTCGGACGACTCTTTTTAGATAATACTTTGTAATGTGTTGTAGAAACACTGTACTTTAATACTACTCGTGTTGTGATGAGTTTAAAAAAATGTTTTAAATAAAGAAATTCATTCGTTTTTAACTTATTTCTTTAATAGTTGTTGTCATTTCCTATGCAGCAAATACTGTAACTCGTTTGTGTGTGTGGTATAAGATTGCAGCTTTACGTAATTTACTTCATGTCTGAAATACACATCCAATGAAGCGAGTTATTGGATTGATGAAAAATAAACGTTGGTGTCGCATGGATGCACTTGTAGTACGGAACATAACATTCGGAATAAATCAAACCAAACCTGGAGTGAAATCCGTCAGTTGTCTCTCATATCCAAGGACATGGAGGATATTTGAACCTTAAGAGGGAATTTGAACAACCGTGTATCTTCGTCGCGTTCGATTTCCCGAGAATTTGCCACCCAAAAATAAATCGTGATCCATAAAACTAAATTCACCATTTAGCAGGAATAGTACAATTTAATTATTGGATAAACAAGTAATATACAGAAAATTTTAAGTCAATTCCTACTTTTTTTCACTATATTTGCAGAAAGTCCTTTATAAATAATTTTCATTCCTTTTTTTAAGTTTATCTGGCGCCATCTGTTACTGGATATATGCAACTTTAATCTAAAAAAAAAAAAACTAAAATTAATTAATTAAATTTAATTAATGAATTGATATTTGAAAAAATTGCATTAAAATCAAGTGTCATCGACTACAAGTTCAAAAAAAAATGTATTTGAACTTGAGTGGATGAAGAAAAAGAAATTTATGAACGATTGAAAATTTGAACAAGATATATATATGGAGAGTGTGAGCTAATAGAAGGAATTGAGAAAAGAAACCTTAATACTAAAACACAAAATTCTTTAACTACTGCGAGACTCCCGGGGGTCGTAGAAATGGCATCCAAATTGCAATCCATTTCCCGAGATATAATTGGAATTAAAGTCGGAGCGTTCTCTGCTGAAATTGACCTCAGTTTTGGTCACGACAGAAAACATTTAAATAGCTGATAGTCGATTCATTCCCGCTTAAGAAGGGACAAGAATCTACGATACAGTGAAAGAATAACTAATTTTACGTTGCAAGAATTGAGAGCCTGATGGCAGTGTTCTGATGTTTACAGTGCTTCGGAACACACTTTAAGCCGTAGACCTTAAAGCGTCACAGCCCAATCAGACTTCTCACCCCCATCGTTCCCAAACTGCAAAGGGGCGACTCAGCTCTAGGCAGAATGATGTGATGTAGTGTGGTGTAGTAGTAGTAGTAGCTGCAAGAATTGAAAAAGGAGACACGCGGAACAGTTACAATAAAATATGGATCTTCCTTGTTATGATTATTCACATATCTTTCCCATCAGCCAACGCGCAGTTATTTTTAATCGGGGAAACGGTTCGAATCATCCGGAAGCAGTGCTCAAATTCCGCTGTGAATAATCTGTGTACCCTGTTACTGAGAGATTTGGCAGACCCTTGACGGTCTGCTGTGTTTGTTTCCGCTCTACGTGAATGTTGTACAACATGAAAAATGACTTTCCCTCTGTCTTCAACTATAATCTAATTCTGGTCCTGGGCTATTGGAGATATCGCGGATTAGATCTGTTGGTATCCTGGACCAGAAGAAGTATAAACAATGGTTTGAAAATAAAATTCATAGCAGTTTACTTTGTTTAATATTTTTAAACACTGTTGTCCCAAATTGCAAAATGTTTGTACTTATATTATATTATAATATAGTATATTGTATTGTATTATAATGTATCTGATGGCCGAGTGGCTGATCGTCGGTGCTCAGGCTTCGGATTCGAGTCCAAGCGGTGCCATGGATATATATAGTTGATCGGAATCCACTTTAAGTCGTAGATCGCGGTATGATGTGAATATGCAGAATAGTTATAGCAGTGTTACTCGCGTCCGTAACTTATCTTCAAGCTACACGTGCTCCCTGGGTATTGCTAAATGAGTAACAGCGTTCATCTGTGCAGCCCACACGGCATGCCTTTTTCAAGGCTAGTTTGCATCGAACTGCTCACAAGGGAAATGGTCCACGACCCAGCCCAGTCATCGACGTAATTAAAACAAATATATATATATATATAATTTCCAATTTCAATAAATTTTTTATATCCATTTGAGAAGCTTGAATTATTGAAGCTTAAAACTTTTTCGATTCTGTATCGTTTATAAAATTTTTATCACATTTGACTAACATTATTTATTTGCTATAATATAATGTAATGCGTAAAAAAAAAAATTTCAAAATAATTTATAAAAAACGTATCTACTTAAAATAACAGAATAATTTTATATAAATGAATCCAAAAGTATTTTGAATCTATAGTTTGTCGAACACAAACAAAATATACAATTTTTTTTTTCCAATGTAGCTGGCAAACAGACATGGACGTCTTAAGGCAAGAGCTGCACAGACGTTACTCACTTTGCATTACCCAGGGGGCGCGTGTAACTTGATGGTAAGCCACGGACGCGGAGTAACAATGCCCCCGCAGCGCTCTATGATCCTATTAGGACCGGGACCTACGGCTTAAAGTGGATTCCGAACTCCTACAAACACCCATGGGCAAAGCCGGGATTTGAACGCGATACCTGTGGTACCGAACGCCAGACATTCGGCCAACAGGCTCCTAATATACAAATTGATACATCGTATATTTATGGCCGAGTGATCAGTGCTCGCTACATAGATTTCGGGTTCTAGTCCCGGCGGTGCTATGGGTGTTTGTAGTGATTCGGAATCCACTTTAAACCGTACGTCGCTGTCTATTATAATTGTAGAGCGTTTGGCTGACAACCCTAACGCGTAAAATAAATGTCTGTCTGGAAATCTGCCAGTAGACAGACGGCCTCGGCCCACCATGGGGCTGTTGCACCAATGAATGAGAAGAATTTTCAAAGTCTTTTCTTCTCTATTTTCGCATAATTATTTTACTGTTTCTTTTTCTTTCCGTTTTTCCGATTTCATTGAGTCTTTACAGAAATTCACTCACATCAATCCCAAACCGTAAACGGACGTCTCAACTCTAAAAGATTCAATGTTGTGTAGAAGTAGTAGCAGTTGCTCTTAATCATGACCTTGATTACTGAATGCATCAGCCACAAAATAAAATATTTTAACTTATGCTTCAAAAGATAATGTTACTACGTTGGCTCATAATACAAAGCTGAAATTGGTAAAACAATTTTATCTTTTCTTATCCTATTTTGATGTTCTTGCTAAGATTGGTGTTAAGAACTACGCTTTCATCACATTTTTCTTATTACCTTCCTGTCACCCTTTGAATGTGCGCGTGTCCTGAATACTTCATTTCATTTTGCGGAGATTTAAATGTCATTTGTTATTAATCTGGGCCAAATCATGGTAAAAATTTCTTTTTTCAAATACGAAAGAGAAGAGGTTCCCTATTATTCGAGACCAATTAGACTTTTAAAAAAAATCACGAATACAAGGGATGTTACTATCAGACAGAAACTTTCCTTGAAGTTACTTAATGCATATTTTTTAAATCCGCATGTAAAATCCACATTTCTTTCCCATTGTAATATTTTACATATATTGTCTTTAAATTCTCCTCAATCTCAACAGAAATTTTTTTCTGATCGACACGTTTTTAGTGCCTATGCTTGGTATAGACAAAAAGACAAAATTGGTATATGTATAGTATATAGATATATAATATATATAGGTATAAATATTTGGTATAGACAAAAGGCTTGTTGAATTTCGATTCTATAAAATGATAAAATATTTAAAATACGATCTGGGTCATTGAAGTCTATTCATAAAAAAAAAACCTGGATAGATAAAACTCTTGACAGATAAAATTTCCATTCTGTATTGCAAAACAATAATTTGCCATTCACCTTTCACACATAATCGGTGGTTAATAACCGTCGACTTTTAGAGAATTCTATTCTTTTCGGAACATTTATGATACACATGTCGCTGTGTGTCCAAGAAAAGCATATTTGAATGCATCACGTTTTTCAAATATAGAAATATCAAGATTTATTTTACTTGTTGGCAATTTAACAGTTGTAATAAAGAAAGGAAGTGAAGGAATGTGCATTCTGTCAGAATATTTACATGAGGGCATTTGAAGCAAATTGTTTATACCAATACAAAAAGTAAGCAAACCGTGTTATTCTTTTTTTCTGTGAATTGAATATTTTGTCAAACATATTAAATCATGGATGAGCTTGGAAGACAAACCCTGGAAGAAAACAGTTTTTTGTGTGATGTTTGCGGAAAACGATTTGACCACATGGGCAAATTGAAAAAGCATTCGATTTGCCACTTGGCAACGAAGCGTCATTCGTGTGACATATGCGATAAAAGATTTGTTAGAAAAGGTGAGTTAAAAGAGCATTTAGTAATTCACGAGGGTAAAAAAGATCACGTCTGTGAAATATGCAAGAAAGCCTTCTCTCGAAAGCATCATCTTCAAAGACATATGGTTACGCACACCAAAGAGAAGGCGCACAAATGCAGCGTGTGTGAAAAAGCATTTGGACAAAGTTCAACTCTGAGGCGGCATTTGAGAACGCATACAAAAGAGAAGCCTCATTCCTGTGAGCTGTGCAATAAGGCGTTTTCTCAAAAGTGGGTTTTGCAAAAGCATTATCGCCTTCACACTGAAGAGAAGCCCTACGTATGTGATATATGCCAGAAGGGGTTTACACAAAAAAGTGGTTTAACTGCTCATTTGCCTACTCATTCCGAAGAAAAGGCATTCGTGTGTGCAGTATGTAGTAAACGATTTTCTCATAAACGCTCTTTATCACGCCATGAGAGAATTCATACGAAATAAACATATTCATCAACTCTTTTTCTCAAAAAAAGACTGCCAAAACGATATTCACAGAAAAGTCTACTTTCATGACAAATACGAACAGATTCAATATTCGTACGTATCCAGTATATTGTTTTTAAATTTTTTATTGTGAAACAAAATATTTCAATATAAATGTTGTTTTTAATTTTTGTATTCCTTTAGACTATTGTATGTATAACAAAGATTTTATTGTTTCCTAGGGCTTTTGAGTGATAAAGCATAAGTGGTGCGTGACCTTTCTGAAAAAATTAGAAATGAATTTCAGCAATGTTTGTAAAATTATATTGCAATACAATTTCGGCAGTTTCTATTGACGTATTCTGTTAATAATGGATAATTAATGTACGAGTTTTAACTATTTTTTAATATGTATATAAGTGCTGTTTTTAAACTTGAAATTTATTTTTAAAAATATGACATTTTGAACTCACTGTTGATGATTATTAATAGAAGCATAAATTGCTATAAATATATTACTGGCATAAACTTAGTTTTTTAGAATTATTTACGAAAAAATGCTTTGAATTATCGGACGACAATTTTTTTCAGATAATACTTTGTAATGTGCTGTAAAAGAAATGTATTTTAATACAACTCATGTTGTGATTAATTTTAAAAGAAATTTTAAATAAAGAAATTCATTCATTTCTCCTTTCTGTTGTTTCTGCAATATTTTTTATATTACTTGCTTCATGGGAAATTGCAACTCGTGTTTGTTTTACGGATCTAAAAAATCTATTACCATCTAAAAAAACACTGGAATGGTCAGGGCAGAAAAATTGTAGCTTTATGAGCGTGGTTTGCTTCTTGTCTGAAATGCACGTCCAGAGAAGTGGGTTACTGCTATACTTTGAAGGAAATCTAACTATTAAAATTCATATTTGTATTCTCAATATGAAGTTTTAATAACACTATACTATGCGATAAAATTTCTAATTGTTTCCTTTTAAATATAGCAGTAGTAAAAGTTCTTTCCGATAGTCTAATTATAAACAACAAACAAAATGAATATAAAAGTAACGTCTTGCATATTAAAAACTAAAGGATCATCAACTAAGAAAAATAAAACGCTAAAAACTTTTCCGATGTTTGACTCAAACAATTCTTGATCTAAATCGAAGCTTCCAGAATGATCACATCATTTATCAACGCAGCAAAATATGTCGTATATGTGCTAATTTCTGTATCAAAATTTTTTTTCCTCAAACATATACTCGTAGGACATCAGAATGTGTAATAAAAGAACAAAAAATGTGCTATTAAAAACTGTTTCCTCCTAAGTATTATTACTGTAAACCATTGGTCCCGGTCTATTTAGCCTAAGTTGTGCACAAGATGACCGTAGAGCGATAAACCAAACCAAAGTATTAATCGCAAACATCAAGAAAACTAAATACTAAATATACTTTTAAATTCAATAAATAATTTCTCCCCAAAAATGTTAGATTTAAGTATTTTATCCCAAAGCAAAGATGAAATCTCACATCATAAGTTACAATAAATGTAAATTGTCTATAAAGGTAAGGTAGTTTGTCTCATAAAGGTAAGAAAAGAATTGGCTGTAAATATCGTATTTCACCTGCTACATTACGCGTTCATAAATAATACGCATTTATATAGTTCCTCGTATCTAATAAATTTTAATTCCAATGTGCATCGATATAATAAAACGTATGGATTTCTTTTTTTGGACTTTATTTAACAATGGGCTCTGTATCCTGGAGTCAGTTTTCAAGAAAAATACATTTTTCATGATAAATAATGAAAACATATTTTGATAAAAATGTCAATACTACAATAATTTGTTTTCGATGGTTACCACATATGGAGACCTACTAAAATGCACTTATAATGTGATTTTACAGGTAAATAGATCATAGGTTGAAAAATAAGTAGGTTATGCTTTATGGCACAAAAGTCAATTTTGGCCAAGCTGCATCAAACAATTTTACCATTCTATTCAAAAATGCTACCAAAAGTATTATAAAATCATTTAAAATTGCTTATGTTTGACGTTTTTAATTATAAAGCAAGTAAAGAATGAATTAAAGAAGACATGAAAATGTGTCTCTATTTACAACAATTTGTTTTCAATGTGTACGCAAAACATGGGGACCTGCTGAAATGCACTTATACTGTGATCGTGCAGGGGATAGTAGGTTGAAAGGTAAGTAGGTTATAAAATCCATTGAAATTGCTCCTGTTCAACATTTTTCATTATAAAGCAAGTAAAGGAGGAATAAAGAAGATGAGAGGGTGCACAAAATAAATTTTATATATAAGGCATAAAACCAATTAGCCTGGAGTATGTCTTCCAGTAAGTAAGACAAGACAGGATGTATGTTAGTGAATAGTGCCGTATCCAGGACATTCTTGGTCATTCGAACAGTTTATGTTTGATGGACGAAACATGACCCCATGCGGAACAAGTTGGAGGAGGTTCCGAACGAAGTATGTGTCAATGCTTAAAAAGGAAGTCCTATGCGTAGTCTTAGATTGACGCTTAGTCGTCGCTTTAAAAAAAATTGTTTAAAATCGTTGATAAATGGCTGAAGGCGGAAAAGTTTATTATTTATTGTTCACTGCCAAGTATCTGCCAAGCAGAAGAGAGGGGGAACTTCCAAACCAGGGGTGGTCAACCTGCTGCCCACCTTGAATATTTTTGCGGCCCGTGAGATTTATTACGCTCTTACGAAATATATTTATTTTATAATGGCCAAAGTATAAAAGACATGCATTGTGTGCGCATCCATATATTCAAAAATTGACTACCTAAACTATGTGAAAAAATCAGCTTTAATTTTAAAATAATGTTCTTGCGAATATAGGACAGATATTGCCTGTTTTATTTATGAGTTTACAGTTATGAGTGCAGAATAATTAAATTATATTCTGCGAACTCACGAGGCTCGTGCATCTTGGAACATCTATTATTACATGTTCTATGATTCATTTTAAGGGACCTCTGTGACGCAGTGACCGTCCCTAGATACGCACAGTTGATTGTTGATATCAGAGCAAAACCAGACTCTTAGTTGAAGATGTTAGCACTTTTGATTCAACTTAGAACTGGAAATCGTTTTTCTCGAAAATGAAATTGACCAAACACAAAACACGCTGAAACAAAACAGGCGCAACACCTATTACAATCTGCGGATACCCAAATTGAAATCGATTTGCAAAAGCTAAACGAAAGAGTGGAGTAACAAATATCGCACTCGTAAAATAAATATTGCTTAATGACTTCATTTTTTAAAATTTCGTTTATATTTATATATTTTTTTTATTTCATTTTTAGTGTTCTATATTTCTTTACAATGTGCTTTCTTATCAGTATTATTATATTATCTGTGTTTACACCCAAGAATAATAGAACTCAAGAGAATAGAGAGAGCAAGAGAATAGAAGACTCATTTTGGGGAATTTATTCAGAAAGATGACTGCTGAAAGTCCTGAAAAAATAAATAGCATCCTGAAATGCCCTGAAATTCAATAATTCATCCTGAAATTTTGAATGTTGCAACAGTTGTTTAGAGTGGATATGAAGGTTATTTCTTAATTACAGCCCCATTTACAACCTGCTATTTTATGTCTTCTACAATGATGTTATGGATGAACGAGATGTGCATATTGAACTTTTACAGCAATAAAAGTAAATTTTTGGTACTTTTACGTTATATTTGTTATTCTGTAAGGTGAATTGAATTAATAACCATTAGTAATAAGTCTTACATGTATGTGTTATAGTGTACGTTTGCAGTGCCAATACGGATTTCAATATACTTTTTGTAATGAAGTAACGACAAGATATTCTCTCGTTGAAAACAGGTTCTGATTGAACGGCAAAAGAGGTGAAACCAAATTGCTTACAACGGACATCTTTAGGCGGCATCTCAGCATGAAATGACCGTCGGTTCGAAATCAGCGGGTTACCCAGTAATGCATTGCGCGGTGTTTGTACCACGTGACATGGTCATCGGGTTGGTGTCCACGTACTAGTATTACCCTTAGCCGCCTGGCCTGGCTGGCCAAATGACGTCCTATGTGGCCAGTCACGTGGTGTAAACACCGCGCGGTGCATTAGTGGGTAACCCGTTGATTTCGAATGAACGGCCGCCGCCCAAGTATGTCCGTTCGAAGTGCTTCGTGCATTCTAATGCATCTCCTCCCCTCCATCCACGGAAGAATGAATTCATTGATAAACTTTCACTGTTGGGAATCAAAGACACGTCAGCAACAGTTTCACCAACGACAGGAATTTTACATTCAAATGGAGAAACACTGTTCCGATGAAATTGTTTTCCACGCAGGACGCTCAACAAGGTAGTGTTCTCGGCGCTTTCCTTTTCACAATCTATACTATGCGAGACATCTTTGAAGTCATCCCTAATCATACTGAATCTCATTTATCCGGACGACATCTTTCTTTTCAGCAGTGACTATACATTTGAAACAGTTGTCTCCAGTTTTCACTACATAAAATCTCACAATGGGGTAATACTTGGAATGTCATTCTAATTTTTTGTCATAATCTCAATTTCAGGCATCATTTTTCATTACATTAAAAAGAAATCTATTCAAAAACTCAATGCGATCAAAGAAATTGCTGCAAACTCTTGGGTATGTCGTTCTCATCAGAATTGTCAGCTCCACTATTCGTAGCATTCTGGAATAGGGCTCTCCTAGTTTTATTACGTAAACCTTCATTTGATTTGAGAAATCTTAGAAAAACTTCATGTTAGCTGGCTGCCAAGTTATTTAAAGAAACTGAACAAACAAAAGGCAGCCTGAGGGCTGAATGAGTAGCGCTAGGGGCTATAGATTTCGGGTTCAATTCCCGGCGGTGCCATGGATATTTTTAGTGGTTTGGAATCCACTTTGAACCGTAAGGCTCGGTCTAATAGGATTGCAAAGCGTTGGGAGTAAGACTGACCGCCCTACCTCGTAGAAAATGAAACATCTCCTGTCTCGAAATCTGCCAGTAAGAAGAGGGTCTTGGCCCACCATGGGGCTGTTGCGGCAATGAAGAAGAAGAACAAATAAGAAAGAAGCTGTATTATGTTGTTGTTACTTATCCCACTTAGTAAATATCTGATCTAGACCAAGCCCATGAACCCGTATGGACTCATGCTTGAATGGGAAGGAAGCAGCTTCTGTTGTGAAGGAGCACCCGTAGGTAGAAGTCTGACTGTTGCTCCGTGATGCTCTTACAGTCATATTAGACCAGGACCTACGGTTTAGAGTGGATTCCGAATCACTACAAACATCCATGCCACCACCGTGACTCGAACCCGAAACCTGTGGTACCTAGCGCTAGCCATTCGGTCCCCCTGAAAAAGAGAGAATCTTCTATTCTAAGAACCATTTGGATGGATTCCATTCTAAGAACCAGCTGGGCGTTCGTTTCCATAATGGTATCTCTGAGCCGGAAAATGCTTTGGTTTGTCGCTGTAGGGTCATCTTACGCACACTTTAGGCTGAACAGACCGGGACCTACGGTTTAAAGTGGATTCAGAACCACTCACAAATATCCATGGCACCGCCGGGACTCGAACCCAAAACCTGTGGTACCGAGCGCTAGCCACTCGGCCCCCGGAAAATGCTTTGAAGACGTGTTAATATTTCAACAGCAAACCAATTTCATAATATCATTCTCCCAATAATTTGTCAGTGTTCTGTGTGATTTCAAACCTCAAACTTTATAACAGCCCAATAAGGCTGAAACATAGAATAGCTAATAAAATAACCCGCTGGCCCTTTAAATGTTATTTGACTATTGGAACAGTTCAATGACATTTATTTTACATTGTTGATTTATTATAAAAATAATCCAATCTGATATCTAACAAAGTTTCATCGCACATCTAGGTGATATATATGAATAAGGAAGGCATAAATACGAAAATGAAAAAAAGACATATGTTCTCCCAATTCTTTTTAATATTTTGTTACTCTCTCACATTTAAATATCTATTTAATGCATACCGGTTGACGAAATCTATCCATTCTAGAATCAATTCATCTAAACTATAGGTCTCGGTCTAATGGGATCGTTGAGGGAAGTAGTGTTACCCTGCATATATATTTATTTTTTTTTTTATATTTTTAATCTTTTATATTATTTATATTTCATATTTTTATAATTTTATAAATGTTATATTTATTATTATTTTTTATATTTCATTTAAAGGGCCTGTTGACAGAGTGGCTAACGCTCTGGCGATCGGTACCACAGGATTCGAATCCCGGCGGTGCCATGAATGTTTGTAGTGGTTCGGAATCCACTTTAAACCGTAGGTCCCGGTCTAACACGATCGTAGAGCGTTACTGAGGTGTTGTTATTCCGCGTCCGTGACTTATCTTCAAGCTACACGCACCGCCTGGGTAGTGATAAGTGCGTCTGCGCAGCGCTTGCCTTAAGGCATCCAAGAGCAAGTGTCTAAGTGTTTTCCAGTTGCATTAGAGCAAAAAAAAAACTCTTTTAAGAAACTGTAACCACTTAAACTGCAATCGTATTTCGCCTGCGAATTTTTCTCTCTCCCTTCATTGTTGTTAGTTGCCCGATGCAGACGTGGGTTATGTGCCTGCATCTTTAATATTACGTATTCGATTATAAATATCGTCATTTGTACTTGTGCGAATAAAAATGATGCGAAGTATTGAGGAAACATTCGAATTGACTAACCGACCTCCACTGTTCTCTAGACTAGAAAGGTAAGAGAAATTTATTAGAAATTTTCTAGTTTAAGCGTATTGCTTAGTAAGATAAAACCAGTAGAAATTGCTAAAAATAATGAAAAGTACAATTAACCAAAGTATTCCGTGTAGGATGCTTGTATAACAAGTAATATAAAAAAAAAACATTTTTAAAGTCAACTCCTACTTTTTTTCACTCTATTGCAGAAAGTCCTTTATAAATAATTTCCATTCATTTTTTTAAAGTTTATCTGGCACCAGTTATTGATATATGCTGCATATAGTTATTATATGCAGCTTAATTCTAAAAAAAACTAAAATTAATTAATTAAATTTAATGAATGAATTAATATGTGAAAAAACTGTATTAATATCAAGTGTTCTTCACTACAAGTTTAAAAGAATGTATTTGAACTCGAGTGGATGAATAAAAAGCATTTTATGAACGATGGAAAATTTGAACAAGATATATATAGGGAGAGTGTGAGCTAATAAAAGGAGTTGAAAAACATAAATATGTTTAAAATATCCTACCAATTTTAAATGCAAATTATTTATTGCGATCATTGGATCTACTTTAATTCCCAAATTATTTACATGTGTTCTAATCAGGCCTTCTACAATATTTCGTAACATTATAGTTATTTAATTGAGCTACAGTTGGCTCTGAATAATGAATTGTTAATTTTGGCCACAAGTTATTTAATTTTCCACAAATTAACGTAGAAATTTTCTATTTAAAAAGTTACGAGTCTTATTACATAATAAAGTATATTTATGTCATAATATAATGAACCATAGGGTTCATTAACAAATTATTTTGCTTTCATTGATGACAATAGGAAATAAAATTCTGAATCTAACTTGAGAACATAAGACATAACAATCTTAAGCAAACTGAGAAAAAAAAATTACAATTAGGAACAGCTCAAATCTTTATGTATTGAAAATGGGGTGATAATTACAGGTGTTCTGTTTTATATGTTGAAAAATTTTAGTATAAAATTATTTAAACTTTAAGATCTACCTTCGTTTGAAAATTTAATTGTTATGCAAGACTGATTTAAATATCGCATTCAAACTTTGAAAGTTTCTTTAATTTATTTCAAATAACCGGAATAACTTTAAAGCATAACTCTAACGCAACTGCGAATGATATTGGAGAAAAGTCAGATGTAAGTTCCACCAGACAACATGCACGTGCGACACTTTGCGAGACAAGCACAGCAACGTACGACGCAAACGGATTTGAATCTCAGTTCTTAAGCATGCTAAATGCAAAGGTTCATCAAGATGCACTTATATAATGAAAAATATTGTACATTGCAATATTTACTAAAGAATAGAATTTCGTCGCATGTATATTCAATGTCAAAAATATATTTTTTTAAAACTTTGTTGGAAGATATTTATGTTCACGATTTTGATGAGATTTTCAGTTTATGATTTAAACAATAATTATAATTAAAAATATTATTTTTAAATTCATTTTATGAAAACTCATCGTTATCGAAAACTTATCGTTTATTATCGTTATTCACCGCGCAACAATATTTTGTTTCATTTCCAGTATAGTGACATTATGTTATGATATTAATATGAATATCGTAATAAATATTACATCTTTTTCAATTCCTTCTATTAGCTCACACTCTCCCTATATATATATATCTTGTTCAAATTTTCAATCGTTCATAAAATACTTTTTATTCATCCACTGAAGTTTAAATACTTTTTTCTGAACTTGTAGTGAATGGCCCTGGATGTTAATACAGTTTTTTCAAATATTAATTCATCAATTAAATTTAATTATTTAATTTAAGTTTTTTTTTAGATTTAAGTTGCATATTTCTACCAATAGATGGCACCAGATAAAATTTAAAAAAATGAATGAAAATTATTTATAAAGGACTTTCTGCAGTAGAGTGAAAAAAAAAATAGGAATTGACTTAAAATAAATGTTTTTTATGTTACTTGTTATTTTATTAAAACAGGAATTGTTTTCCAAACCATTTTTTTTGTATATGCAATTCAATATTGTGAATTCTGAAAATGTAATGATCTGCTCAATGTATTTAAAAATATATAAATAATTTAAAATATTCTAAAAGAGGAAAAAAAAGAGCAAATGTATTTAAATTTCACATTTATTGAAAATTCTCTTTTACATAAAACACATTTCGTGCAATTTGTGTCTTGCTATACAATAAAAACTAAAAATAATGATTAAACTGGAAAAAAAATTAAATTGGTTCAGTTAAAGGTGACGGGATTCAAACCATAAAACAGTAATATATAAGTAAAGCTCATTCCCAACATTCCAAAAATGAAATTTTTTTTCATGGGCGTGATCCCCCAGACGGTCAAGATGATACCATCTTTATCTGCATACATAATGAGCCTTTGGTAGGAGAGGGTCGAATTTTCTGCAATGTGAAGTGTGAGCAAAGATTTCAAATGAACCTCCGATGAGGCTTCTGCTACCATAGGTGCCGAGATAGTCATAATTGTAAATAAACCAAACGTAAATATTAAATGACAGCTCAATTGTAATAGAGTTACAAATTCTTTAATCATCTTGGGATCGAATACAATATACAAAGTAAAACACATTACGCAACAATTGTAAATAATAGTTGTAAAGACCAAAGAACCAACCTCTTTGTCTATCTCTCCGACAAATTTCTTAATAAGAGAATAGGAATTGAGCAAACTTTCACAGCTTGCGTTTTTGGACGGAAAAGTTCCAACAAAGTGGTCAATGATACATTTTAAATGATAGCACATTGTAGTGTAAAATATTCCAAAAGCTGTAACTGAAAGAGTTTGGCACAAATCAAAGAAAATCTCGATCAGAACGTAAGCTATTCTTTTATATAAAACATTAAAATCGTACCCAAAAAAGTACATTGAAACATGCTCGTATTCTCTTGTAAATATGAATTTCAACACTGCCAAGAAAACTTGAATAACTATGTTAACGTACACGAGAACTTTCAGCCATAGCAATTTCCTCCGATTTTTATCAAACTTAAATTGGTTTAAAAAATTGACAATATTCTTCAATTTATTAATCTTTACGCTAAGAACAGTGCGATGCATGGAGATCCCAATTGTCATAATTAACACTGAAAAAGACAAAACAAAGTTTCCGTTACATTTGAATATTGATACAGTTATTGCAACCTGAAACAATGCAACAACAATGTTGAATAATACACTAGCAACAATTCGCAATCTTAACAATTTCTCTGTTTTTGTAAAAGAAAGCGTGAAGATTCCGCTACAGCGAAGCATCGTGAAAAAGCAATTGTAAAAGAAATCCATTTTTAGTTTTAAGATTTTTTTAGAGATACTTCTGGCTTAATATTCACAAAAAGCTTTTTTACAATTCTTATGCGACTTTTAAATTATCTGCGCAACAATTTTTTCGAATTAATTCTCAATATTTATTTGAAATGTTTTGAAGCATTGAGACATAAGCAGAAAATTGAAAATAAAGAACTCTTTTAAAACCGTTAAATATATATTTTATGGTAATGTTGGCGAATGGATTGAGTTTTATATAATGGAAACAAAAAATCAATGCTTTTTATTGTGAAGATTGAATATGCATATGGTTATGGAATATAATACGATATGCTTGTGCAGCCAAGTTGCTTCGCAACATGCCAAATCAGCATAATAGGATATTTCCGTGTATGGAATTGAATTAATCAAAAAAGAACAACATAATTGTAAAAAAATTGATTTAGGCACTTGTTATTATCTCGAAGGATTTATGCAGTTATGATTTTAAATTTGTGTAGCGAATTCTTATTTTTAAGTCAGTCATAGTTAATAATGAATTTAGTTAGGTATCACAAAGCTGATTTTACTGATTATTTTGTTCATGAATATTAATAATTTTAATGTTTCATTGTAATTCATATTTTTGAAATGTTTTGGTTTCCAAAAGAAAAAGTTGTGATTTTTTAAAATTGTAATCAATAGAATTTAATGAAATATTTCAATAAGCAGAACGTGCTTCACAAATCAGGGGGGGAAATATACTTATTTTCTTTTTTGAAAATACACAAAATGAAGTCCTATTAAGAAATTGACAGCCATAGTTAAGGATTCCAATGTGTAATCAATTTTAACATTCAGTATGGTCACTTGTAAACGTTATACAGGCTGTGTTCCATTGTCAAATTAATTGTGATTTTTAATCAGTTGAAAGCGATGGCTATTACTTTGTCAAGAGAGTTTAAAAATAAACTGGAGTATTTGTAAGAGGTTGTTAAATACAGCAATACATATCCCTAGATCATTTCAAAATGATTTAATTGGATGTAAATACTGAACCTTCCTAATCCTAAATCTTTCAAATGCAAGCCAAAGTATTTTTATTGAGTGACTAAGTAGTACTTGAAATTTTAGCTTTTACAAAATATTCAATGGCATATCAGTTATTCCTGCCTTATAATACGTATATATTAATAACATGTCAGCAAACAGCTGTGTAAAAGAAAAGTTGCTTAATAAGGTTACCACATAAATAACATGGGAGCAAATAGCTCTGTAAAGCTCTGTTTTCTTTTTGTTTTTAGATATCAAACTGATCAAAGTCACTGACTATGTTTTTTATGGCATTAATTTTTGGCAATAATAACACAGCGAAATAAGATGGCTACACATACCAATAAAAGTAAGAGAGAAAAGGCAAAACATTTTGTTCCCATAAGTGCATAGATAAAGTAATTCGAATCAAAGACAAAATATTAAGAAAAAAATTTGTTAAATATCGCAATATTGACATAACTTAATCTTGTCATTTTCGTTGATTTTAAATTAAGAAATGGTGAAATTCTGCAGCTACAAATCAAAATGATGTAATTACAATTTTTTTTTATATATTGCTTCAAACATTGTGTATGAATTTCAAATATAATATTCAGAATTATTAGATGACTGTTGTTAAGTTTTATTAATTTGAAAATGTTTGCCGTTATGCGATATTTCTTTCCCTATGAAAAGGAAATGTTCAACATGTTATATTCAGATATATATATACGGACTAAACATTGTAATTTGAAAGTAATCAATATTTTACTAGAATTAATAGAAACTTCTAGAAATAAGGATCTAGTAGGGGAGTTACTATCCGAAAATTATAATAAATTAAATATTTCTTTAGACATTTAATTTAATTTTAATTTAATAGACGTTTCGTAGATTTTTAACTTTAATTGCTGTTCGTAGACGTTTAAGTTGTTTAACTGTGACGTCAATTTGAATACATTTCAGGACGTTGTCGATTTGTTGTGTTGTAATCTTTTTATTCAAATATTTTTACTAGTTTTAATATTAATTAATTTTATCAATTGATCATAAAGTATCAATAGCATAAATGCGTGTAAATGTTACTACTTATTAGATCTCAACAAAGGTCTTTTAAAAAAGATAATAAAATTATATGCAAATTGATTAATGTTATACTACGTGTATTAACTGAAAAATAATATATTTATAGGCAAATAATTTGTCATTTTTATAATTTTTTTACATTTCTTTAGGTAGCGCTTAAAGTGTAATTTTTTTTATTATTATTATGGGTTGTTTCACATCTATTACATTAAAAATCTTTTGAGCTCTTAATTTTTATTTTTATTTATTTCCAGTTACGGCAAGAAATATGTTTTAAGAATAAAGAAGAAATTCTCAATAAAAAAAATAGCAGATAAAAATGGAATTGCAGAGCTATCTGTTTGGTAAATTATACCTCATAAAACTCCACATCCGCAAAAATTGCAAATCAATTGCAAATTGCTTTATCAAAAAAATTGCAGTTTCATCAATGAAAATGTTTGAAAAGGAAATTTTACGAAGTGAACAAACAAGAAGAAATAGAAAGCCATTTTAAGCTGGTACAATTAGAGGTACGTCTCACGATTGCTGAAAATTTACATACATTTTTTTTCCTGACACGAATTATCTATCATGATATATAATGTTTTTAAACTTGGTGAAAGTCTCTTTAGACTTCTGTAACGTTCTTTGTGGGTAACGTACGTCATGCATTCACTGTTCTGTTAGGACTAAAAGTCATTGAGATTTTTTTGAAAATGCCGATTAAATTCAGAAAAAAACTGTAGGCTTCACTACAAAAGGTTTTTTTAATACGTTTTTGTGTTTTCTTGCACGAATCACAATGTACAAACAATGAATATTGTATTTAATGAAATTCCTTTTAATCTTATGTAACTTTCTGCTTGGGTAATGGGCCAATGCACATCCTGAAATACTTAAACTATTCAGAAACTATCATACAGAATTAAATAGCAGCAATTTCTTTTAACAAGATAAACTAGTTACATTTGCTAGTTAAAATAGTTTCTTTTATCAACATCACATTATATCGATACGGGAATATTGTAAACCTAAGGTTATTGGATCTTATCCTTGACTTCTCTAATATGTCGAAAATTAGTAAGGAAATAAGATAAAAGTACCGTGGCTCTAATTGGTAATCATATTCTCTTTTCTCACATCATTAAATAACCAGGCACATACTTTCGCTCAGAAAAATATTATTTTTTTTGTACTCCTTAGCATTTTAATCATTTAATTTCATCAAAAACGAAAGGCCATCTGTACAATGCCAGCTTTTTATACATTATCCGTCGCATATGCATTAATCTCAATGGTTTGGTTTGTCGCTCTACAGTCATCTTGTGCACACGAGAATTAAACACACCTAGGCCTACAGTTTAAAGTGGATTCCGTACCACTAATAAACATTCATGCCCGCCGCAGGATTCACACTTGAAGCTTGGGATACTAAAGGCCGGAGCGCCAGCCACTTCGCAATCAAGTATTTACAAATTACACAAAATAAAGTATTTCGTTTTTACAAAGGACATCAGTATAACCACAAGCCGGCATTTCTTTGGAATTCATGGACTCTCTCGAAGTATTGCTGTTATTTTGGTTGCTCTAGCATACAGAGTCATTCAACGGTCATAGAAAAACTCCAAAAAGTGGTGTAGCTTACTAAAACTGGCATGCTTTGCATAGAAATGTAAGGTCGGGCGTTGGCGCTTTGACCCATGAACACAAAAAGTTAGACATGAAAATGAAATATTGTTTATTTATTCACCATCAAAGTGCTTCTCAGATTCGATGTTTTCAATAAATGCTCAAAATTGCGACCATCAACAATAATACACACTTAGTAGCGTCGAAGGAGTGATTGGCGAACACTTCAAAGATGCCAGCCATACCACGCACGATTTTAACTGCAACGGACAATCAATTCACGAGGTTCTCAATTGAGCCAACTGGAGTCTCGTCAAGGACAATACAGTTTTAAACACAGCATAAGAATAAAATAAATTTTGCATTGGTATTGCCAGCCAGAGGACTTGAAAATCGAGACTTGACGGGGACAAGTTTGCGTTTTATGTCTGGCTGTTGAGAGAAACGCGTTTGAAAGTGTGTTTGTTCTTTATACAGTTCTTTATAAAAAATGAATGTTTTAGTAACCATCTTGACCACATCTAAGGGTTTGTCATTGACTGTTGAATCATCCCGTCTATACTCTCCTAAATTCTTAACAGCCCAACTTTCCCAATGTTCTCTGCATTCAACATACTTGATTTGGAAAGGTCTGTATAAAGATATACACTAGAATGTGAATGCTTAAATCTTCTTTAGAACTTTTCTTGGACTAAAAGAATAGAAACTCAACGAGATGTTAAAATCTGAAGGAAATTTCAGGAAATGGTATCTTGTCAAAAACACGAGCATTTGAAAACAACGCTGTTTTTTATTGCCCAATCATATTTGTATTCTTCTAACATGATCAATAAATGCATAACGACTTATCGAAGAATAAAATTATCGCATCATTGCAAATATCCATGGCTACCAGTATAAATCACCTTCGTTAAACCTGTATGGTAGTTTTTCTCTTGCATGACACACTTTAAGCAATTTCACTTGGGGAAGATCTTCCGGAAAACATTCTAGATCCCCGAGAAACTCTGTTGTCTACGACCATCGTGGGTTGGAAAAAGGATATGTAACTTCAAAAATAATTCTTTGATAATCAAAAAAACCACAAATTAATAATTATTTGAGATCATTTGGCACTATATTAATGTTATAAACGTGACACGCAAAACATAGGCAACAAATTTAACCTTAACCAATCTTGTGATGAGAGGCCTGCCTTCAGATATAGGAACGAACTACCTCAAAACTCACTTTCCCTCACCTCCTAATCACTTTTATAAATAAAATTTTCTTGGGTCTACTATTCACGATTTTCTAAATTAGATTTTATTCTCTCATTTGCTTTTATGTATTACTATAGAATGATTTTAAGATAAAAAATATTTCATAAACATAATATTTGCTTAGTATAATTTAATTTTTTAACTTCCTGTAAGAAAATCCTTCAAATTATCGGACGACCCTTTTCAGAGAATATTCTGTAATTTGCTGCAGAAAGATTGTACCTTTCTTACAACTCGTATTATTTGAGATTTAATGTAAAAAATATTTTAAATGAAGACGTTTATTCATTTTTCATTCTCCTATGTCTTCAATTCTTCACAGAAAATTTGTAAGTAATTTGTGTGTCTGTGTGCTAAGATTTCTGCTTATAAAACTAAATGTAATAATATAACTACTTATGATAATATTTAAAAATAGAACTGAAATGTTCAGGTCAGAAAAAGTCTACTTTATTGCAGTTTTGTAGAGAAATTGGCTCGTCTGAAGCACACGTCCAGTTAAGTGAGTCTGTTGGAGTGATGAATGAAATGGGTGACGCGTTGATGCGCTTGCAATACAGAGGATGACATTCGGAAAGAATCGAAGCTTCCATTCAACCCAGAGTGACATTCTGCGATTTCTGTGAATTCCCTTTTGGAGAGACATATTAGAGCGTCAGACTTTTAGATGGCATCTTCAATACCGTATCTTTTATAGTACATTTTCTTACTGTAAAATAAACCGCAATCTTTTAAGTTGAAAACTCCTTTTTTTATATAAGTTGAAAAATATTATAAGTTGACTTACATTTTTTACGTTACCAAATGTTTAAATAAGTATATCTTTGGATATTAATTTATTTAAAATGCAGAATACTTGGTTTGTTCTATGATATTCCTTTAGGTAGCAAGGACACCGTCCAAAATTCGATCCATTTCACGAGAATTTCATAAAAATGAAAACAATTTAATACTTTCATAAATCTCATTTCTCCTGAATGCCCACGTGACATTCAGGAGAAATGGTCAGCAGGCTTCGAGACTCATCCGAGAGGAAGTACAGCACAACCATACACCTCCGCTGAGAAATATTTAGTTCACAGTCTCTCATCCCGTGAGGAAATATATTTAACGCAATCCTTCATATAAGTTGGCCTGTAGACTCCCACACGCAGAGGAAGTATGTTTCGCACATCCCGCGCGTACCTGAGTATCGGGCTTCGGCTTAGAATCCTTCCACGTATCTATAATTATATGTCTTTAGATGTGTTTAATATTGTCTGTAGTTAATTGTACCTGTGTGGTGTTTCTCCGTGTGTAAATAATGCTGTATGTACTTAAATCTGGGTACCAAGACATAACCCAACCACGACCAGTTATAATACAGCTGCACAACCTGCATTCTACAATCTGATGTTCAACCTTGTGGCCAATAAATGCCCAACGTGGGGCCGCTCAAACCGACAATCCCACACAGTATATTTTCCGACGGTTTAGATTTTATGTTGATTTATAGTAGATTTAAAATTTAGTGTTCCAAATATAAAAATGAAATAACTTTATTTTAACCGTTGGTTATTAAGGTTTGTAATAATAGAATGAATTGAAGGATTTTTGTTAATGGACAGAAATTTGCAGGGGATAGATTACGGCATATTTTTACTATCACTATATAAAAACAGGGTCTCCTTCTTAGTGTAGTAGTCATCTGGATGCTTATAGTCTCTTTTGATTCTCCTCTATCTCAACTGAAAGACAATCTGGTTTCCAGATTTATAGTGCCTGTTCCCGGCATATGCAATACATTTTTTGGGAGTCATTTGCATAATTTCGTTCACTATAACATAATGGACACAAATTATTATTTGGGTCATTGAGGATCGTTCTTAATTAAAACGTTTTCAAAGATAAAATGTCCATTTTGTACTTCCAGTTATTTATTTGTCCTTCTGTTTATTCATCTACCTTTCACACATAATCGGTGGTTAATAATCGAGTTACAGAAAAAATCAATCCCGTTTTAGAATATTTATATTTTATTTGGAATTCACCACCATTTGGATGATGGAAAGCTTATTTGGATGATTCACTTTTTTAAAAGAAGAAATACTGCGGCACTTTATTTGTTGGCAATTTGCAATCCTGAAACGAAGTGAAGGAAGTTCGCTCCTGTCAGTTTATTTAAAGGAACTTCTTTGCATCAATTTAAAATTCGCTTCTCTTATTGTGGTGGACGATATTTTTCCTTTCTTTGAATTGAATCTTTTGGCAAGCGCATTAAGTAATGGCTGATCTTGGTGGTTCAACTGTGGAAGAGAATTGTTTGTTGTGTGACATTTGCGGAAAACGATTTCTTGCAATAAAATATTTAAAAAGGCATTTAATAACTCGCGACAGAAAAAAAGCTCACACTTGTGAAATCTGCAACAAAGTCTTTGTTCGAAAGGATCACCTTCGAGTCCACATGGTCACTCACACAAATGAGAAGACGCACAAATGCAGTTTGTGTGGAAAAGCATTTGGGCAAAGTTCAACTCTGAGGCAACATTTCAGAATTCATACGCAAGAGAAGCCTCATTCATGTGAGTTGTGCAATAAGGCGTTTACTCAGAAGGTTGATTTGCAAAACCATTACCGCGTCCACACCGAAGAGAAGCCATACGTGTGTGAATTATGCCAGAAGGGATTTTCCGTAAAATCAAACTTAACTACTCATTTGATGACTCATTCCAAACAAAAGCCTTTTGTGTGTGCTGCATGTCAGAAAGGATTTTCTCGCAAAATGCATTTATTACGTCACGAGAAAATTCATGCGAAATGAAGGCGTTTCATAAAAACTTTTTTCTGAAAATAGACTTTGTTTTAAAAACGAATTGGCAGAATTGACAAGTGACAGAATTGGCTTTGATGACAAATACGGAAAGATGAATTATTCGCATGTATTTCATCTCGTGTATTGTTTTAAAGTTTTTATTGTGAAACTTCCTCATTGTAATGTAAATGTTTACCTTTGATACCTGAAATTTTATTCATTTTAGACTACTGAATATGTAGTGCAGAAATTATTTTAGGTTCTGTAAAGTGTTCTGATTGATTAAATATAAAGGATGTGCATACCTCTTCTGAGCAAATCGGAACTGTTTTTGACGCGATGTTTTTATTGACATATTCTTCTAATAATTGATAATTCATGTATGAATTTTAAATATTTTTTATGTATACCAGTGCTTTTTTAAATTTTACTCTTAAAAGCTTCTTGGTTCCACTATTCATGATTTTCTAAATTAGATTTTATTCACTTAATGGTTTTTACATCGTACTTTTGAATGTTTTTAAATTAAAAATACTTCATAAATATAATATTTCTGTAATATAATTTAATTCTTTTAAATTTTTTTATTCAATTTATTGGACGACTCTTTTCAGAAAATATTTTCTAATTTACCATAGAAAGATTGTACATTTATTACGACTCCTACTATGTGTGATGAAATGTAAAAAATATGTTAAATAAAGATATTTATTCATTTTCTATTTTGCTATTTCTGCAGTGTTTACTTTCTTTATAGAAAATTATAACTAGTGTTTGTCTCTGTGTTAAGATTTCTGCCTTAAAAACTGCTTCTAATAATATTTTAACAATAAAATGAAATGTTTAGGGCAGAAAACGCTACTTCATTACAATTTTTTGGCAACACTAGCTCGTCTGAAGTATCATGTCCAGTTAAGTGAGTCTATCGGAGTGATGCCTGAAATGGGTGTCGCTTTGATGCGCTTGCAATGCAGAACATAAGCTTAATCGAGTAATTAAATCTAATTAAATTAGTAATTGAATCTTAACTAAATAATAAAGTCGAAGCCTCCTTCCAACCCAGAGTGAAATTCTGCCTTTTTTAACAAATAAGAAGCAGTTTGCATTGCCATTTTACCTCAAACAAGTAATATAAAAAGAATTTTTTTTAAAGTCAATTCCTATTTTTTTTTTCACAATATTGCAGAAAAGTCCTTTACAAATAAAGTTGAAATTTTCCTCTTTAATCTGGCGCCATCTATTGGTAGATGCATGCTACTTAAATCTAAAAAAACTAAAATTACTTAATTAAATTTAATTAGTGAATTAGTATTTGAGAAAACTGTATTAACATCCAGTGCCATGCACTATAAGTTCAAAAAAAAATGTATTTGAACTTGTGTGGATGAATCAAAAATATTTTATGAACGATTGAAAATTTGAACAAGATATATATATAGGGAGAGTGCGAGCTAATAGAAGGAATTGAAAAAAGCGGTCCATTGAATCCTAGATCCCCCTACCTCTTCCGCAAAGAGTCACCAATGTTGCAGTATCGAAGTATATTGCCCTTTCTTCAGATTAATGTAATATTCCATAAAAAAAATATATCTACTATCTTATCTAATATTTCAGATATTCTATAAAGAAAAAAAATATCTCCCATGAATGAGTTAAGGAGGGTGGGCGTCCCTCTCCGCCTGGGACTGGGGGGGGAAAAATTGGCTGGGGTCGATCTATAGGGATGGGTACCCGGCCCATAAATTTTCATTCGCATTTGCAAGTGAATGCCTGATAATAGAACTGCAAACACTTCATGGAGCAGGCAATTAAGAGGGAGAAACAAGAGTATGTGTCAAAGACCTGCGACGGAATAGTACAAGAGCAACTATGTTATATCCATAAACGATGCGCCTACAAACAAAGCACAGGCCAATCCTTAACATTGCTGGATTGGATAGAGCAACTTTAGCCACGGAAGCTATACGTGACAATGTCTACAGTTGGGAGTGGAAAAACGTGTATGTGCTTGCAAACCACATGCTTCTATATATATATATACATAGTATTCAAGAGTGTATATAATTTTGGAGTGTTGCTTCAAGTTTTAAACTTTAAATCCTTATAATAGTAACTAGTACTTATAAAGTACCGAAACAAAACACCCAAAATACTTATTAAACACAAAAAAGTATGGTAATAAATCAGTCAATAATAATATACCTCATCATTACCAATCATTCCCCGCCTAGCCATGGGTGTTTGTAGTGGTTCACAATTCACTTTAAATTATAGGCCTTGGTCTAATAGAACTGTTGATCGTAGGGCTAACAATCTTATCACATAAAAATAAAACAATTCCTGTCTCGAAATCAGCGAGTAGGCAGATGCCCTCGGCTCCTCTAGGGCTGTTGCGCCAATGAAGAAGAATATAATAAATTCTGTTAAAATACGAAAGTTCCATACTCAAGAATGAAAGAATGCTCAGGTATGTCAGAAGATAATTAGATTAGTTAATTATGAATATTTTTTTTCATATGCCAAAAATAAGAAACTGTAAAAACTTTTGGCGTATGAAAAATATTCATGATACTATAAAAGGTCAACAGGGCCTTAATGACCGAGTGGCTTATCTTCAAGCTACAAGCATCACCTGGGTAGTGCTAAGTGAGTAACATCATTGCAGCACTTGCCTTAAGGCATCAAAGACAATTGTCTAAGTGTTTGCCAGTTGCATTTGAACAAAAAAAAATAAATAAAGGGGGAACATATATATATTGACATTTCTCATTCTTCTTCATTCACAATTAATTATTATGGGATCAGATTTCATCAGCTTTTCGCATCGAGTCTGATGTTGTTCAAACTATTTCTAGACTGTACATCGATTTTTGTCCGCTATATAAAATAATTATTAATAGGGAAATAGCACATACAGTTCTGAACCCCGGTAGCACCCACATAGCACCCCGGTGAATTCCCCCAAATTTTATTCGTCATTTCCAGCTTAAAATCTTCGAGATTTATTGTGGCCATCATTAAAGAAAAGATCTAAATCTTCCTATTCGCCAACGCTATTCAAGATTCAGCAATTAGTTATGTATTTTTCCATTTCGAATATCTTCATTTTTTCCGACAAAAAAAAAATTCAGTTCTATAGCTTTCGAGCTTTTTGTCCTTCTATCGATCGCAACATTACGGGGCATCCGTTTTCACTGACTCATTCATTTGAAAGCTACTCTACATTTCTTTGATCATTCAGTCTTTGCATTTTAATTTCAATCATGAATACTCAATATTTCTTTGTGGCTTTTACCTCTTTAAATGATGAGCGTGTTTCACTGCAACGCAATACACATATTTCTCATATAATGAGTGTATTTCACACTTTCTCATTTCTTTCTATTCATGTTAATTATACATATTTTAGTTATACACTGAAGTGGCAAAAGTTAAGGGATAGCAATATGCAAATTTTTAGATAGCAGTAGCATCGCGTAGAACAGGTATAAATGCGCAGTGCTTTCGCAGAGCTTTCATTTCTGTACAAGTTATTCATGTGAAGAGGTTTTGACGTGATGATGATCTCAAGACGGGAATTAACAGACTTTGAACGCCGAATGTTAGTTGGAGCTAGACGCATGGTTCATGCCATTTCGGAAATTGTTAGGGAATTCAACATTCCCAGATCCACTGTGTCAAGAGTGTGCCGAGAGTATGAAATTTCAGGCATAACATCCCACCATGGACAGCGCAGTGGTCGACCGCCTGCACTTAACGACCGAGACCGGCGACGTCTGCAAAGAGTCGTAAATTCTAACAGACAAGAAACACTGCGTCAAAATAACCGCAGAAATCAATGTGGGACGTACAAGGGACTTGTCTGTTAGAAATGTGCTTAGAAATTTGGCTTTCTAGGGCTATTCCAGCAGAAAACCGACTCGAGTGCCTTCACTGACAAAACGACATCACTTGCAGCGACTCTCGTGGGCACGTGAGCATATCGGTTGGTCCCTAGATGAATGGAAAACCGTGGCCTGGTCCGATGAGTCCCGATTTCAGTTGGTAAGAGCTGATGGTAGGGTTCGAGTGTGGCGCAGACCCCACGAAGCCATGGACCCAAACTGTCAGCAAGGCACTGTTCAAGCTGGTGGTGGCTCCGTAATGGTGTGGGCTGTTTTTTCATGGCATGGACATGGTCCTCTGGTGCGACTGGACCGAACATTGACTGGAAATGCTTGTGTTCAGCTACTTGGAGATCACTTGCAGCCATTCATGGACTTCATGTACCCAAACAACGATGGGATTTTTATGGATGACAATGCGCCATGTCACCGGGCCACAACTGTTCGCGATTGGTTTGAAGAACATTCTGGACAATTCCAACGAATGATCTGGCCACCAAGATCGCCCGACATGAATCCCATCGAGCATTTATGTTCGTGCCCAAAATCCTGCACCATCAAGCTTTCACAATTATGGACGTCTATCGAGACAGCATGGCTCAATATTCCTGCAGAAGACTTCCAACGACTTGTTGAGTCCATGCCACGTCGAGTTGCTGCACTTCGCCGGGCGAAAGGAGGGCCGACACGATATTAAGAGGTATCCCATGACTTTTGTCAATTCAGTGTATATTTTTTCCCGTATCTATCTTTATATAAATTATTTTTTTACCTCCTGTGTGCAGTTTCTTACTGTTCGTCACCTTTCACCATTTCCCTCTCTCCGCCTTTGAGTTTCCGCGAGTCCTGAAAACTTCAAATCCTTTCGCAAAGATTTAGATTTTATTTGGTGTGAATATCCATGAGAACATGCTTTGTTAAATTTTCTTTTTTCTATTATGAAAGAAGTTCCAATTTATTCGTTATCCATTTGACTTTAGAAAAAAAGTAATGAATTCAAGGGATTTTATTATCTTACAGCAATTTGCTCGAGAGTAACATAATGCATATTTTTTATACCGATGTAAAATCCGCATCTCTTTCCATTATAGCATTATCCGGATTCAAGCACACACTTCTGATCTTGCTTGATCTCAAGAGGAAAAACTTTTTTTGTTCTAATGCAACTGGCAAACACTTAGACAGTTGTCTTTGATGCCTTAAGGCAAGCCCTCTGCACCGATGTTACTCACTTAGTACTACCCAGGAGGTGCGTGTAGCTTGAAGATAAGCTACGGACGCGGAGTAACACTAGCCCCGCAATGCTCTACGATAATATTTGACCGGGATCTACGGTTTGAAGTGGATTCCGAACACCACAAACTTCTATGGCCGCCTGATCGCCGACAGGCCTCCGGACTCGCCGTGACTCAAACCTGAAACCTGTGGTACCGAGCGCCAGAGCGTTAACGTCTCGGCCATCAAGAAGCATTCGTGGCAAACTTGTTGAATTTGGAACTTATAACACAAATGATGTAAAATATGATCTGTGGTAATTGGAGGCTGTTCCTAAGTAAAAGGCCTTGATAGATAAAATGCCCATTGTACGTTTAGAAATAATAGTTTGTATCTCCTGTTGTATCTTCTACTTTTAATACGTAATGGGGGGTTATCAATCCTCGAGTTTTTAAACTTCGTTTCTTTTTGGAACATTTATGAGAAGCTTATTTTTGTATGTTCTACAAAAGCCAATTTGGATGAATCACTTTTTTTAAATATAAAAATACTACAACTTCATTAATTGCTGGCAGTTAGATAATTATAAAAATGAAATGATGTGAAAGAAATTTCATATCTGTCTGTTTATTTAAAGGAAAATATTTCTCCCAATATAAAAATCACTTCTCTCTCATTGTAGTAATTGAAAAGTTTTTTTCTTCCTGTCAATCTCGTATTTTGATTAAAAAATAAAAAAAATAAAAAAAGCAAGAAGTAATGGCTGAGAGTGGACCCACTGTGAAAGAAAATGGATTTTTGTGTGATACTTGCGGAAAACGATTTGCACAGAAATGGAAATTGAAACGGCATTCGATTTGCCACTCGGGATCGAAACCTCATGCGTGTGACATATGCGACAAAAGATTTTTTACGAAAGGCAATTTAAAAGAGCATTCAACAATTCATAATGATAAAAAAGCTCACGTGTGTGAAACATGTAAAAAGGGCTTCTCTCGAAAGAATGAGCTTCAAATGCATATGGTTGTTCACACCAAAGATAAGTCTCACAAATGCAGTGTGTGTGAAAAAGCATTTGGAAGAAGATCAGTTCTGAGGATGCATCTGAGAACTCACACGCAAGAAAAGCCCCATTCGTGCGAGTTGTGCAATAAAGCGTTTTCTCAGAAGCAACACTTGCAAACCCATTACCGCGTCCACACAGAAGAGAAGCCGTACGTGTGCGAGGTATGTCAGAAGGGGTTCTCACATAAAGGGAGTTTAACAATTCATATGCGTACACACACCAAAGAAAAAACCATACGTGTGCGAAAGATGCCAGAAGGGGTTTTCCGTAAGATGTAATTTAACTTCTCATTTGTTTACTCACTCGGAAGAAAGGCCGTTTGCGTGTGATGTATGCCTAAAAAGGTTTTCTCGAAAAGACAATTTATTGCGTCAGAAGAAAATTCATACAAAGTAAATATGAGAAATTTTCTAGTTCTTTCTCTCGAAATAGCCTTTGAAACGTGATTTCATGAATATTGTACTTTCTTGACAAATGCGGTAAAATGAATTTTTCTTATGCACTTTTATTCGCATTTTCTTTAATATTTTACTGCTAAATATCATCCTTTTAATCAAAATTGTTCCTTTTTATCTTTTATTTAAAAAGTTTAAATTTCGTTTTAGACTACAGCATCTGTACTTAGAGAAAGTATTTAATGTTCTGTAAAGTGTTCTGATTAAGAATAAACGGTATGCAGCTCCTTCTGTGTAAATTAAATTGGGTTTGAGCAGTGTTTGCTGAATTATTTTATAAAATAATTTTATCTGTGTTTATTGATATACATTAATATTAGGTTATTATAACAATACGAGTTTTAAATTATTTTAATATGTATATAGAGGATTTAAAAAAATAAAGCATTTTAAAAATTTTTAGCTTTACTTTTATTAATAAAACGTTCTGAAATTTACTAATCATGACTTTTAAAAATAAATTTTATTTACTTAGTGACTTTTATGTATTACTATAGAATGTTTTTACTTTAAAAACCTATCGTATAATGTCTGTTAAATATAATTTTTTAATGAAATTTTTTAAAATTTTTGTAAGGAAATAATCCTACTCCTGACGACTCTTTTCAGAGACTGTTTTGCAATATACTGCAGACAGATTGTATTTCGAGACAATTGTATTATTTGCAATGATTTTGAAATTTTAAATAAAGGCATTTATTCATTTTCTCATTCTGTTATTTCTTCAATGTTTCTTGTAATACTTTCTTCACGGGAAATTGCAACCGATTCCCTCATCTGCCCGTGCGAATTGCTCAAATTGCAATGTGAATGATCCATGCACACTCTCGCTGCAAGATTCAGCCCTCGTCTTCCAAGTCTTGCAACCTCACACCGCAATACAGTTCTGATGCCGGGCTATCCCTGATCAGATCTGTTTGTGTGCGGCACCCGAAGAAGTAACAGCAATATGCGTATAATTCGATTCATTGCTTTTGTTTTATTTAATTTTAAATGCTCCTTGGAATGTAATGCAAGAAAGGAACTAGTGTTGAAAATTTTATGCTGGAGGCTAGTGAACTCACGCGCTCGTGCAGGTATCCAGATTTTCCAGACGGTGAGTGTAAATGGCAATCTCGAAAGTTGATTACTCAACCTCTTCAGGTGGAAACTCCTTGGTTTGCTTGACTTTTCCTCCTTTCATGTGGTTATATTTAATTGTATTCCTATTAGGAAAAAAACATGAACAGTGGATCTTTCCTTTTTCAAATATTAGTTCGAATTCAGAATTTTCTCTAAAATCGAAAATAGGGATTGTTAGAATTAGGGTCAGTAAGTTTTTTTTATCCTGTTTTATTACAATAAGTCGAGCATACATTCAGGCATTCGGATTGGAATCAGAACTATAATCATCTTAATCATTACTAGAACTTTCGAAATCACCCTACCATAAAGATGTCTTCCTTTTTATACGTTTTGACAAAAAATAAAATATTGCAACATGTAATTTGTCGTGAGCCCTCAACTAAATGCAGCCTTTACTCCTCGCTCTTCTGCGGACTGATAACCAATTGGCTAGCGCACTCGCCTTTACTACCACAGCCTCCAGGTTCCAATCCTGGCGGTGGCATGGATGTTTGGTGGTGGTTCAGAATCCACGCTAAGCTGTAGGTTCCGGTCTAATGAACCTAAAGTGTGCATACAAAATGGCAGTAAAGCGACCAACCAAATTTCGCCCTTTTTTTTGGTTACTGGACTATACATGTAAGTTTTGAGACGGGCTCGCTAATGCTGCTTTATTTCAATTCATCCAAATGCTGTTAAAATACGAGAGACAAAAAAAATAAACATTTATAGTCGAACTGCTATAAAACTCAAAATTCATGAATCCATGATGGTCTGTTAAATGTGATGGATCCCACAGTGGGCCGCGAACACGATTCTGAGTAACGCACTCGACCTTCTCTTGTCAAACTCGCCGCCTGTTCTCCTCGGGGCAAAGCCGTGTTGTGAGGAAGCTGCGGAAATGACACTGCTTATCATCTGATGGCCGTTTTGTGTGTTACGCAGAAATACATAAAGAATGAACAACAAGCATTGTCTTTGGAATATTTTATTCATTTGAAGTAATATTTGATATGCATATTTAAAAAAAAAAAAAATTCTCGGATGGATGAATTTTATTACATGGGTTAGAAAATAGATTTTGTCTTGTAGGAGAAAATGAAAGAATCAAAACAAATCTCCAGTAGTTTCTTTAATGTGAAAAACAAGTTTGTTTGGCATTTTCATGCTATTTCTATTTCTATTGTATTTTAAATGCTGGATGATAATTATATTTGTATTTAATGATTTGCTATTGATATTACTTTTTTAGGCTATTGAGCTTGGAAAAGGATTCATATTGTACTTGGGACTATTTTTGTTCTGTACCGGAAAGCGTGTGAAGTACAACAATGAAATGATATCAATAAAACAGGAAATATCTGTCACATATTCACAAGAATATCATTTTAAACCAAAGTTAATTTCGATAGTTAATTTTTGAATATATGGATGCACACATAAAGTATTTTTTAATACATTGGTTTTCTCTACTTTGGCCATTATAAAATATATTTTGTAAAAGTGGGATAAGTCTCACGGGCCGGGAAAATATTCAAAGCGGGTCGCGGGTTGGCCACCCCTGATCTTGACAAAGTCGGGAATTGGCTTTATGCTCTGTAGACCATCCGACATGTCACAGCCGAATACGTCGAGATTGGAGAATGGGCAACTTCATTGTGGGGAGACAGAGGATTGAGTGCATTTCGAATGCAATGCAATGTTCTGAAAGACCAACCATTTATCCATCCGAGCAATGAGATAATTGACACAACCAGCTGTGAATAGGAAGTAGGACAGACGCCGGCAAGGAATAAATCGCTCTTACTAATGAATAAGATATTGATTTGCTGTTAACTTGTGGCAATTTAAGGCAGAAAGTCAGTTGTTGATTCTAATGCTGCTGGAAATTCAGAAGTCAATCTTTATGCCACCAGCAAAGGCTACACCCCTGTTTCTCATTTAGCTCTACCCATGTGGCACGTGTAGCTTTGAAGATATGCTACGAACATGAGTAACACGACCCCCACAACGCTCTACGATCCTATTAGGTCCGGGATCTACGGCTTAAAGTGGATCCCGAACCACTACAAGCATCTATGGCAGAGCCGGAATTCGAACCCGATACCTGTGGTACCGAACGCCAGATAAATTAATAAATAAGCATAATTTTGAAGATTTCAAAATGAAGAAATAACTGAAACAAGAAAGTGTCAACAACTTTTTTATTTTAATATTTTATCACACATAAAATGAACAGTTTCATCGTTCAGTGTAGATAGACAATCTATCAATTAATAACAATTAAAAATATTCACTGGAAAAATTCGTCCGTTGCATTGCAGTAGTATATTTATGTAAAACTCAAATCAAATTGTACAAATTAATAAATAAGTAATATCTATACAAAAATACTATATATTGAATAAAATCTACATGCGAAATCATTTAAATGTACTTAATGTGTTCAAAATAAAGCTTAAGTCAAAAATAACTGTCACAAATAGTAACGTTATGTCACAAATAGGTATAAAATGCATTCTTCAATTTCTATTCTTAAAAACCTAACACATAAATAAAGGTATTATTCAATGAATATAAATTAAAAACCCCTTTAAAATAATTATATTGGTATTATTTTTCTTTCTCACTTGAAAACATTATATTACATGAGATCCATTAGAATGTAGTTTTAGTACTACTGCAATGTTTTATGACAGTATGGCATCTCGGATAATATATTAAATTCATTTCACATGAAAAAATATCCGAGCCAAAGTAAATACTTAAAATGATTGATTTGTCTTGTTGCTCTACGGTCATTTTGTGCCCACTTCTGGCTAATTAGAAAGGCACCTTCAGTTTTAAGTGGATTCCGAATCCCTCTCAAGCATTGTACTTGTGGTAATAAAAGCCAGATCGCTAGCCAATTGGTCATCAAGCTGCCTCCGTCCTTGGTGTGAACTGCACTTGTGAGTCACATTTTCACCTTTTTTTAAATAGTGATTTCGTTATCCCGAATGTTCTGTACTGTACCACAAGCGCATCCATGCGACATCAACGATTTACTTCACCGATCGAATAACAAACCTCACTGGGCGCGTATTTCAGTCAAGAAGTGAGCTACTTTATAAAGCTACAATAAAGAAGCGTTTTTTCTATCTTGAACATTTCAGTTTTTTAAAGTAGAAATTATATGCCTTTCACAGACAAAATTGAATTCGTTGCAATTTCTTATGGTGCAAGTGAACATTGAAGAAAAAGCAATAGAAAAACAAATGAATGTCTTTATTTAAAACATGTTTTACAATTAATCACAAATAATACGAGTTGTATTAAGTACAGTCGTTCTGCTGCAAACTACAAAATATTATCTGTAAAGAATCCTCCGAAGGTTTGAAGGATTTTTTTTCTGACACTAAGATAAAAATATTACCTTTTATGAATAAAAACATTATGCTTATAAAATTATATATTAAAGAAAAAAATCTTATAGTATGGCGTAAAATCCATTAAGTGAAGGAAATCCAATTTTAAAATCGTGAATAATAAATTCAAGAAAATTACATTTATGAAAAAAAAGCTTAAGGTTACAAATGCACTTTTGTATATATACGAAAGATTTAAAGCTCGTATATGAATTATCAGAAATTATTGCAAAATAATTCTGCAAACATTGCTCAAAACCATTTCTAATTTATGCAAGAAGATGCTGTACGCGGTTTGTGCATAAATTAGAAATGTTCTAAAAAAGGGAAATTTTCAAAACTCGAGGATTATTAACCACCGATTAGATGTTAAAGCTAGAACACAAAACAGAAATTAATATTTCTAAATACAATTCAATCGAAGCCTTTTACTTATAAAAAGCCTTCAATTACCCCGATCCTTTTTTTCTAGTTATAGTTTCGAAATTCAACTAGTGGGCCAGAAAGCTCCTTGTCAAGACGTGGAATAGGCATTATAAATTTATCGGCCAGAAAGTTTATCTGTTGAGATCAAGCAAGATAAAAAGTGTGTGCATGCATCCAGATAATACTATAGTGGAAATAGATGCGAATTTTAATTTTATTTCTTTTTCATATTTGAAAAAAGCACTATCATTTCTCCTAGCATGATTTCATGTACATTCATACCAAATAAAATCTAAATCTCTGCAAAATGAAGTTTTCGCTCGGAACCTCCTCCAACTTGTTCCGCGTGTTTCGTCCATCACACATAAACTGCTCGAATGACCAAGAACGTCCTGGAATCCATACGACACTATTCAATAACAGACATCCTGTCTTGACTGATTTTCTTGGAGATACGTTTCATGCTAATTGGTTTTAAGCCTTATATAGAATTTGTTTTGTGCACCCTATTTCTTCTTTTATTGATCCTTAGTACTTGATTTTAATTACAAATGTTAAAAAAAGAAGCAATTTTAATTGATTTTATATTTCTTTTAGTAGCTTTTCTGAATAGAATGGTAAACTACTACTACTAATAGTACCTAATAGTATATTTAAAAGTAAACAATTAGAAATTTTAGTGCATAGTATAGTATTATTGAAACTTTATATTGAGTATACAAATAGGAATTTTAATAGTTATATTCTCTTCAAAGTACAACAGTACCCACTTCACTGGACGTGCATATCAGACAAGAAGCAAAATACGCTCATAAATCTACAATTTTTCTGCCCTGAGCCTTTCAGTTTTTTTTTATGCGGCCCTCACTCTGTAACACAAGTTGTAATTTGCCCATGTAAAAAGTATTAAGTAAAATTGTAATATTCATGTTAAATGGTGAATTTAGTTTGATGGATCACGATTTATTTTTGATTGGCAAGTTCTCGGGTGAATGAACGCGACGAAGATGCACGGTGATTCAAATTCCCTCCTAAGGTTCAAATATCCTCCATGTCCTCAAACAGGTGTGACAATCGCAGGATTTCACTCCGCGTTTGATTTGATTTATTCCGAATGTTATGTCCCGTACTACAAGTGCATCAATTCGATACCAGCACTTTTATTTTCATCAACACCGGTATTTCAGACAGGAAGTAAATTATGTTTATAAAGCTGCAAATGTATGACACGCACACACACACACGAGTTATTGTATTTGCATAGGAAATGACAACAACTATTAAAGAAATAAAAGAATTTAAAAATGAATGAATTTCTTTATTTAACACATTTTTTTTTAAATTCATCACAGCACGAGATGTATTAAAGTACAGTTTTTCAACAACACATTACATAGTTTTATCAGAAAAGAGTCGTCCGATAATTCAAAGTATTTTTTCCTAAAGAATTCTAAAAAACTAAATTTATTCGAATAATATATCTATAAAAATGTAAGAGAATGAAATCTAATAATAATCGTCAACAGTCAGTTCAAAATGTCATATTTATGAAAGTAAAGATCCACTTTAAAAATGCATTATTATATACAAAATAAAATTTTAAAACTACTACAATAATTATCTGTTATTAGCAGAATACGTCAATAAAAACTGCCGAATCTGTATTGCAATAAAAATTTCGCAAACATTGCACAAATCCATTTCTAGGTTTACTATGAAAACTGCATAACTTTTATGCTTAATCCTTCAGACCGCTTAGAAAACCTAAAAATATGTCTCCCCTATACATGCAATAGTTTTAAAGGAATAAAATGTAATACATAAAAAGGTAAAAGCAACATTTGTATTAAAAGAGGAAGTTTCAAAATAAAAATTTCAAAAACATTACTCTAGATGCATACCAATATTGAATCTTTCCGTGTCTGTCATTCAAGTACACTTTTCTGTGAATCTCGATTTTAAAACAGTCTGTTTTGAGAAAAAGATTTGAATTTTCATTTATTTCGTATGAATCCGCTCGTGACGTGATAAAGAGCATTTATAAGAAAATTGTTTACGACATACTGCACACACGAAGGGCTTTTCTTCGGAATGAGTACGCAAATGAGCTGTTAAACCATATTTCTGCTTAAACCCCTTCTGGCATATATCACATACGTAGGGCTTTTCTTCAGTGTGGAGGCGATAATGCTTTTGCAAAACCCACTTCTGAGAGAACGCCTTATTGCACAGCTCACAGGAATGCGGCTTCTAATTCGTGTGAGTTCTCAAATGTCCTTTCAGAGATGAACTTTGTCCAAAAGCTTTTTCACATAAACTGCATTTAAAATTCTTCTCTTTTGTATGAATCACCATATGGCTTTGAAGATAACTCTTTCGAGAGAAGGCTTTCTTGCATATTTCGCAAACGTGGGCTTTCTTACCCTCGTGAAGAACTAAATGATTTTTTAGATTGTCCTTTCTATGAAAACTTTTACTGCATATGTCACACCCATAAGGCTTCGATCCCGAGTGGCAAATCGAATGCCTTTTCAATTTCCATTTCCGGTCAAATCGTTTTCCACAAAGATCACACAAAAAGAAACTTTCTTTCGCAGTTTGTCCTCCAACCTCAGCCATTTCGTTAATGCGTTTGACAAAATATTCAATTCACAGAAAAAAAAAGTTTATTTACTACAAAGCTAGTGAAGCTATTTTTGTATTAGCATAAATAATTTCCTTCAAATGTTGGCAAGTAAATTTTTTTTGACAAATTGCAAATTATTTCACTTCATTTCTTTATTAAAAATGTTAAATTGCCAACAAGTAAACAAAAAATCTTGGTATTTCTATATTTGAAAAGCGTGATGCATCCAAATAGGATTTTCTTGGACATACAGCGATATGCGTTTCATAAATTTTCCCAAAAGGACTAAAATTTTATTAAAGTTGACGATAATTAACCATTGATTTTGTGCGAAAGGTAGAACACCCAACAGAAAAGCAAATAATTGTTTGGAAATACAAAATGGACATTTATCTGTCAAGACTTTTTTTCAGGAATGGCCTTCGATTACCCAAATCGCATTTTAAATATACCCTGTTATAGAATTGAAACTCAACGAGAGCTTCTTGTCTAGACCACACAAAAGGCACTATAAATCTGTCTACCAAAAAGATTTTTCTGTTGATATTGAAAAGAATTTAAAGGCAATATATGCATCCAAAAAATACTACAATGAGAAAGAGATGCGGATTTTACATTGGTATAAAAAATATGCATTAACTACATTCAAGCAACGCTTCTGTATAACAATAATATTAACATTTTTTCCTCAAGTCAAAATAATAACGAATAAGATGAAACTATTTCTCTGTCGTATTTGAAAAATGAAATTTTAACCAAGAATGATTTCTCCCAGATTAATACCAAGTGAAATCTAAATTTCCGCAAAATGAATTGAAGTATTCAGGACACGCGCAGACTCAAATGGTGGCATTAGAATTAACAAGTAATATTAAAAAAAAAAGTTTTAAAGTCAATTACTACTTTTTTTTCACTATATTGTAGAAAATCCTTTATAAATAATTTTCATTCATTTTTTTTATGTTTATCTGGAGCCTCCTATTGTTAAATATATCCAACTTAAATCTAAAAAAAATAAAATTAATTAATTAAATTAAATTAACATTTGAAAAACTGTATTAACATTAAGTGTCATCCACTGCAAGTTCAGAAAAAATGTATTTGAACTTGAATGGAATAATAAAAAGTATTTTATGAACGATTGAAAATGTGAACACGATATATATAGAGAGAGTGTGAGCTAATAGAAGGAATTGAAAAAGAAAAATGCGATAAAGAGAAGATGCTCTTAACACCGATGTTAGTACGTTAAAACAAAATATGATAAGAAGAGGTAACAATAGTTTTATCAATTTCAGGTTTGCATAATGATTCAACGTAAATTATGTAAGCAATTTTTTTAAATCATTCATTTTCTTTTGAAGCATTCTCCACATTCATATTATATCACCTTACATGCAATATTCCTCTGTACATTATATTGATATATTTGTTATTTTAACGATTTTTTATTAATTGCAATAGACATATTTTATTTATAGAATTAAGGTAAATTATTACTTCAAATGTTTCAGAGATAATAATAGAAATGAATACATCAAATTTTGGATCATTTTTGGTTGGTTAACACTAAATTTTGATTGCAAAAATTTTTTATGCCAAATGGTATTCTTTGCAATCATGTGATAATATTTACCCGAATTTTTTATGAATTATTACCGATAAATGAATTATAGTAGTTTAAGAAGTATTGTAAACTTTATCCAAAAAAAACTTTTTTTACCCTTTCTGTAATTTTTAAAGTTTTTTAAAAACGATACACATTCGAACACTATTCAACTCTTTAAGATAAAGGGAAATGTTTATTGAAATCAAATTATTATTACAAAAATATATAAGAATAAGCATAATTAGATTTAAAGACATTTAATAAAACGAACACTGTGAATCTAATGATTTGCAAGTTATTGTATCCTGGGCAGGACGAAGCAACAAAGATCTAATCCGTGTTATTTTCATGAAACCTGCATCGGAATAAGAATCTGACTTGAGGACAAAACTTCTATAATTCTTCTTTCTATAATCCTTAACAGCTTTATTCAATTAAATTATCTAAATATGTTAATTTAATTTCCCTTAAACTTAAACCAAGAAGATAATTTTTCAATTTAATGGAATACGATTCATTCTTGTACGTCAAACTATTGGAAAATGTATGCGTCGAAGAAAGCTACGTTGATGCAAATTTCCTCTTTAAGACCAACGAATCTCCATGTCCTTGCAGAAGAAGTCAAGAAGAGAAATAAGCCCCGAATTTCACTCTACGTAGATGGAAGAATGGTACGCTCTATACAGCAAGTGGTACTTACGTATTAACGATACCTTGGCGACAGACTTGGCGGTTTTTAAGTGTCGCCAATCTAACAGGCTAATATAAAACTGAATAATAAATACCGCCAAATCTGTAGGTGCGGTTGGCGCGTATGTTCTTTATTGCCACAACTGTCGCCAAGGTATCGTTAATACGTAAGTACCCATCAAGTTATAGAGAGCAGCTGGAAATCTCCATGTATTAGTTTCACATCTATACAAGCAAGCGCATCAATGCTCAACCAACAGCTTACTTCATGCATCCAGTAACTCACTTCACTGTATGTGCATCTCACAGATTCAGATAAGTAAATTATGTTCCAAAGCTGCAATAAATAGCGTTTCTCTGCCCCAAACTTTTGAGCTTTTTAAGCAAAATAAACATACAAATAAGTGAATCAGCGTCAATTTCATATGCAGAAATCATTATTACAAACATGAAAAGCAATAACAGAATCAAAAATGGATAAATATCTTTATTTAGCATATTCGTTACACTCCATCGAAAATGATACAAGTAACAGATTTTTAACCATAATGATGCAAAAATTGATTCTTTCTACAACAAGTTATGAAATACTCTCCCCAAAGAGTCGTCCAATAATTTAATGGAATTTCTTCCATATAGAAGGAAAAATAGTAATGAACTATATTTAAACAAATTTATGACTTAAAATACTTTATCTTAACAAGCCTCCAGTAGTAATACGTAAAAGCCATTCATTGAATAAAAACTAATTTTTAAAACCATGAATACATTTAAGATTATAGTTTAATAAATGTAACGAAGTCAAAAATTAATTTATATGCATATAAAAAAAAATATTTAAATTTTATGCTTTAATTGCCAATCGTAAATCATAAATGCAAAAAACTGCGGTAGTTATGTTAATTGTGTATGCAAATAACACTAAGCTTAACTTTTACGTGGAAGAGCTAAACAATTTAATATTAAACTTTACTTCAATAAATATAAAAAAATTAAAAATTTATTTACATGCATATTTAAAAATAATAAATTTTATACCTTAATTGTCAATCTTAAAAATTATAAATGCAAAAACTTGCTTTAGCTGTATTACTTCACTCCATCACTCGAAAAGCTTCTCTTTTAAACAGAAGATTACACACGGGTTTTGCTTGAAAGCAACCAACCAAGAAAGCCAAAAAGGTAATTCTTCCAATTATGCGGTCAGAAAGCCATTTTTAATACAAAAAAGACATTACACAGTGCTCCAGTGAAGAGTGGATTATATGCATTAAAAGAAGAAAGTTCTACAATAAGATTTTAAAAACAACACATGATATGAAATGCATACGAATAATTCATTATTTCTGTATTTGTCATGAGCTTTCAGTTACCATGACGTCCAGTTTTCTACGAAAGATGGAATATATTTTAAGAAACATTTGTAGAAAGACTTTTATTCTTTATATTTTTATGCGTTTACCATGACGTGATAAAGATGTTTTCTGAGGAAATCGTTTATGGCACACAACACTCACAAATTTATTTTCTTCCGAATGAGAAAACAAATGAGCAGTTAAATTACATTTGTTTGAAAAATCTTTCTGACATACTTCGCACACATATGGTTTCTGTTATGAACGCGGTAATGCTTTTGTAAAGTTTCCTTTTAGAGAAACCTGTAAACTAATTATCAGAATATCATGAACTTCTGACACATATCGTTTTAAGGATTCTACTATATCAAAATCATATGGGTCTGTCAACAGGGTTTCCGTATGTGAGTCAGACCTGAGACTTATTGAGTGATGTGTTAAACTATAACTAAACTAGCATCTAATAGTAATATATAAAAGCCCTTAATTGATAAAATGTAATTCTAAAAATAGTGAATGCTAAATTTAAGAATGGTATATTCATAAAAGTAAAGCTTAAATTTAAAAATACACTTATATACATATCATGTATACAAATATATATACATAAAATCCCACATATTAATTACCGATATTCAAAAGAATATATCAATAAAAAAACTGCTAAAATTATACTGCAATATAATTCTGCAAACATGATTGAGAGAAATTTCGGATTTATACAGAAGAGGCTGCTGCATTACACGTTTTTTCTAAATCATTTTCACACCTTAGAGAGCATAAAATACTTTCTCCAATATATATATTGAACAGTCCATAACAAAAATTGATACATGAAGATAAAAATAGCACTGATCCAAAAAAAAATTTTTAACAATTCACGTGCTTAAATGCATACGGGTAATTAATATCTCCTTATTTATCGTGAAAGTAAAATTACCTATGAATCTCGTTTTTAAAAAACAGGGTCTATTTTGAGAGAAAGTTTTCATAATAATACACCTTTATTTCGCATGAGTTTTCTCATGATGTGATAAAGAGCTTTTATGAGAAAATCGCTTATGACACACAGAACACCCAAAGGGTTTTTCTTCTGAATGAGTAAGCAAATGAACAGTTAAACTACGTTTCTCGGAAAACCCTCTCTGGCACACTTCGCATACGTACGGCTTCTCTCCAGTGTGGATGCGGTAATAGTTTTGCAATGTTCCCTTCTGAGAAAACGCCTTATTGCACAATTCACACGAGTAAGGCATCTCTTTCGTGGGAGTCCTCAGGTGTTTCTTTAAATCTGATGGGTCTCCAAAACCTTTTCCCCACAGAGAGCACACATGAGAGTTTTCTTTCATATGAGTAACCATGTGACGTTTTAGATGGTACTTTTGAGTCAAGATTTTTAAGAGTAAACTTTATTCACGTAATGATATTATGTATAACTACAGAATGTTTGTTACGTTACAATATATTATATAATATCTGCTAAATATCATTGAATAATATTTTTAAATGCTGGTAAGAAAAAACATACTACTCCTGACGACTCTTTTCAGAGGTATTTTTATAATATGCTGCAGAAAGACGTATATAAAGACGTAGACGAAGTATTTCGATACAATTGTATTATTTGTAATGATTTTGAAATAGTATTTTAAACAAAGACGTTTATTCATTTTCCCATTCTGTTATGTCTTCAGTGTTTTTGCAGTATTTTTTTCAGTGGAGTTTCCAACCGACTCACTTATCTGACTGTGCGCCAGTTGCTCAAATTGCAGTGTGAATGATCCGTGCCCACTATAGCTGCAAGATTCAGCAAAAAACTAGTTGGGTTTGCTTTCGACCTACATGAATGTCGCGCAACATGAAAACTGACTTTGCCACTCATCTTCTGAGTCTTGCAACGTCACACCGCGATCTGATACTGGTGCCGGGCTATCGGAGATATCTCTGATTGGATATGTTTGTGTACGGGACCCGAAAAAATAACAACAACAATATGCGAATAATTAGATTCATAGCTTTTGTTTCGTTACTTCATTTTAAATTATCCTTGAAATGTAATACAAGAACGAAAACTTTACAACTTTTGGGATATTTCGATTTCTGTTGCTACTCCACATCCATCTTAAATGCTATGTTATTCGAATATGCATCATGTTGAAAATTTTATGTCGATTGTCTAATGATATTTATTTACACTAAAGCGATGTAATGAATAAAAGTTTTTTCGGATAATACACTATGTCCATAAATTAATGATAATGAAGTTCAGGCAAAGAAAGAGACAGAAGCAAAACAAATTTGACTTATTTGTAAAGTCTATTTATTAAACAAAAGGGGAAGAGCAAAAAAGATGCTGTATGTTTGACATAATTAATAAAAATTGCGATTTTTACTCCTTGGAGCAAATTTCAAAAAAGAACCTATTTACAAAAAACAGTATAACATGGTTAGTATGATGGTTAAAATGGAGTATGTCTCCCGGACGATGCAATACAGGCCTTACAACGCCTAGGCATGCTGAGTATCAAATTATCAATCTGATCTTGGGGAATATTACACCACTCATCAAGCAATGCCCTCCGAAGTTCCGGTTGACAGGTGGGAGGGGGTTGACGGGCTGCAATTCGTCGGCCAAGCATATGCCTCAAATGCTCTATTGGATTCAAGTCCGGTGAGTATGTTGGCCAATCAATACGGGTGATATCCTTCAATTGAAGGCATTCGTCTACAATGTTTGCACGGTGCGGACGGGCGTTGTCATCCATAAACCGAAAATGACCGACTCATGGCGCCCCGAAGCAAACGTACATGTTGTTCCAGAATGACATCCCGATAGATATGGCCTGTCATCGTTACAGTCTGAACATGCAGGTCAGTTCTGGAACCAAGAATAATTCCTCCCCAAACGAGCCATCCTGCACCACCGTAACGGTGTAGTTCAATGGTGTTCTCTTGGTGGTAACGGGTACCTGGTGCTCCCCATATGAGAGTCCGGCGAGAATCGGACTGCAAACTAAACCTAGACTCGTCGGAAAATATCACACCTGACCACTGTTGCGGTGTCCACAATGCATGCTCTCTACTCCAGGTTAATCGCAGGCGACAGGGTGTTACGGTAAGTGGAACACCTCTGACAGGCCTACGAGCATATAGACCAATATGCCCTAAGCGTCTGTACACGGTCTGCCTTGAAACTGTCGTACCGGTAACTGAAGAGAGCTGACGAGACAGGTCTGATGCTGTTCTCCGTCTGTTTCTCTTGGCAGTAACTGCTAAATACCGGTCCTCATTCAGCGTTGTAACTCGGGGGCGACCTGTGCTGTAACATCGACTCCCATTACCATCCTCTTGGAATCGTTGCCAAAGCCTGGAGATGACACTCTGGGCGATTCCAAGTTCCTCGGATACTTCCAGCTGGGTACTTCCATATTCCAGTCGTCCGATAATTCTACCACGTAAAAAATCATCCAAATGCTTCCTTTGTGCCCTAACTATGCGGTTATTGCACTGAAAGGCTTTTAAAGTGAACAATTTTACTTCTTTGCCACCATTCCTTCCAACCATTCCTTAATACGCGAAATATACTTTAATCAAGAAAAGCTTTAGATTGGGCAATAGTACAAGAAAAACTAGATAAATTCCACAGTGACTAAAATACTTCTTTCACAGCAGCTTTTTCCTTCCTTTATCTGACTAGCACCCCTAAAAAGTAGTCGATTTGTCTATTTCCGACGCAAAACCCCATGTTTACCATTTCACACAATGGGTGGTCTAATGATAGTAAACTCTTCAAGTATTTATAATGGCGACTAACATGCTGGAATCATATAATGCATACATAGTTCTATGTATTTAAGACTCAATTATACGAAACATTAATTAGGTCGCATGTATTCAATATCAATAGTAATAATTAATTATTTTCCATTAATAATAAAAATTAATTTGTAAAATAATCCTATTGATTATCAAGCATACAAAAGCTTTAATATCTTCTCCACAGATGGCGATACTTTCGAGTTCAAGAAGTTTTAAAATGGGTTCAAAACACACTTGTCATTTAAATCTGAAACAATATTTAAATTTTATTTGCATACAAATCTAAAAACTGTTGCATCAAATGTTAATCATTTATATACATAAATTAATGTCACAAAACACATTAAGTAAAATTAATTAAAAAGTAAACATTTCTCTTAAACACGTAACCTAATCAACGTAAGCCATAAATGAACGTTAACTTTCGATAATTGCATCGTCGAAATACAAAAAAATCCTATAATGTTTATTATTTACATTGTTCTGTTATTATTTTGGTGTACGTTTTGCCATTTTTCTGTTAGTCGCGAATAACTTTCGTTCGTTTCGATTCAAGAGATCGAACAATATGAACGGCATTCTAATTTTAAAAGAAATAGGAATATTCTACTCTAACCTTCTACTTGAATTCAATTTTTGAATTTTTACACTTCTTTAATTCTCACTGTCTTTTAACTTCTGGGCATCGCCAATGTTATCATTCTTTTACGTTTGCCACTACCCAAGATGAGGCCATTGACGAGGCCAGTGTGTTTCGATAATCTTTAACATCAACGTCTTTTCCTTATCAATCGAAAAGAAAAAGTATTCATTTCGCACCATGACCTATTCATCTAGTGTTAGACTCAATATATTTGGATTTACTTATTTTTCATCATACTTAAGATGAAATAAACCGCAAACAGAGGAACAAATTTTATTTCAGTGCATTAAATATTGACATACAAAAACAGAAATAATATTTAAAAAAAATTTTTAAAATCAATTCCTACTTTTTTTTTTCACTCTATTGCAGAAAGTCCTTTATAAATAATTTTCATTCATTTTTTTATAGTTTATCTGACGCCATCTATTGGTAGATATATGCCACTAAAATCTGAAAAAAAAAACTAAAATTAATTTAATTACATTTTATCAATGAATTAATATTTGAAAAACTATATTAACATCCAGTGTCTTGCACTATAAGTTCAAAAAAATGTATTTGAACTTGAGTGGATGAATAAAAAGTATTTTATGAGCGATTGAAAATTTGAACAAGATATATATAGGGAGAGTGTGAGCTAACAGAATGAATTGCAAAAAATCTGGAACAAGCTTTTCTATACAAAGTCCTATCTTATTCGTAGTTATTTGATATGTGCGAAGAACCTTATTCCAAAACTGTGTCAGTATTTAATTTCCTATGAAAAAGTGTGTAGTATTTAACATTATTTTTTATTAATTTGTAGTATTTTTATTTATTTATTTATTAAAAGTGTGTAGTATTTAATTTCCTATGAAACAGTGTGTAGTTTTTTAACTTTTTTTGTATTATTTGATGACAGAATTTCTGCACGACACCACTTTTGGGTGCTTCTTACCCTACTGATTATCTAAAGATATTTTTTATTATTAATAATATTTTTTCCTCTTTATGCCCCCCCCTCCCCCCTCCTGATTTCTACTTAAGAACAATTGAATATATTAAAATAAAGCAGCTAAACCGAACGTAGATCTCCAAGTCAAGTCAAGTCAAGACGGAAGTGTGAACCAATGAAAACAGTTTGTAAACAGAAGATGTTTTCAAAATTATATGAGTTTCATGACGTGTTATTATTATTATTTGTATAATATTTTCATTAACTTATAATTCATCTGAATTATTTGAAAAAAAAAAAAAAAAAACAAGCCCTTCCGTTAATTTTTTTGTTTTGTTGCTGTTCATTTGGATCGTAAGAAAGTATGTGTTTCATTATAAATTATTTTTACTTTCGTTTTTGTGTTTATTGTCTGAATTTGTACTACAAATATAACAATTATAAATTTGATTTTTATTAGAAACTAACCTATATTTTAACAGATATGTGCTAACAATCTTGAGAAGAAATAACATATTTAAACAAAATTCATATCAACTTTTTCAAAGTAATGATTTTATTCAAATGATCTATCTAAAACTAAAATAATTCTTCCGTGTTTTAATATAATGAGAAATATATTTATACAACAAATGATGTAGATGATTATGCATTTTTAATAGTACAATAATAAAAAAAACTTGATTAAAATAATCATAGAAAGAACTTTAAAATAGTATCAAATTATAGAGAGAAGAATAAGTATTTTGACTAGGAAATGTTTTACATATAATTTAAAACTCCCATCTTATTTATATTTGAATGTAGACATTTACTAATTCTAAATATTTAAAAGATACATTTTTTTTATAATTTATGTCTATAAAAATGAAATGAATAAGTTGAAAAATTTGTCTAAATTCTATAAGAATAAAATAGCTATCAGGTAAATGACAAGAGATTATTATTATTATTATTATTTTAAGAAATAAAATTATTATTATCTATATGTAAAAGTTTATTTACTTTTAATGCAAGCAAATTTTAGAAAAAAAATTGTACATACAAATTTATGAATTTAATTATCAATCAATAAATGTAATAAAATTTCTGTTTTTCCAATGAAATTAAGATTTAGTTTTTTATATATTTAATTTGTAAATCTAAGGGTTTGAAGAATTTAAAAAGAGAAATTAAGCAGTAAATAAATAAATGATTAGAAAAATGGGTGTATAAATTAAAATACAAATTATTATTATATACTTTGGAAAAGTTTGTTTTTTAAAACTATATTTAAGAATAAATCATAATATAATATATATATATATGTATCTGTTTATCTTGTAGAAATATTGAATCTATTTAAATTTTATTAATTACTTTTATGCTTAAAATATTTCAATATCAGAGAAGTTATTATTTTTTTTATTTGATATTTTATAAATATTGGGAAAGAAAAAAAAATTATCTTATTCAGTAAGTATGTAAACATGTAATTAGTTTTAATTCTGACCTAGTTAAAGTCAAAAATATTTGTATTTATCAAAGTAAAAGGCATTGTTGCCATACAGTCTTGATATAATTTAATATAAATTTTCATACATTGTATTCGATGAAATTGTATGAAATTTCTGAAACAAATTAAAATCATATATCTTCTAATCACATGTAAATGCTTAATGTTTTCTAATAATCGTTTTATTTTTATTTTTAATATAGTGTTGGTATTATATGTTTCATAACACATGTTTATTTAACAAGTAATACTTCATAATTCTTTTGATCATTTTTTTTATCTTGATAAATTAATCTCTCTTTTTTGCAGATGTTGGTAGCAGTTTTGCATAGAATTTGAAGAAATATTAGTTTTTTTAAGAATAAATTCTTAAACTATATAGGTTACCTTAAAAATCAGGTTTTAACTAACACTATAAAGAAACATAATGAATGTCCTTTTCAAATAATAAACAGTTATTAAGCAAAGCCAATTGTAGAACATTCTTTACTACAATATGTAGAACATTGTTTACTACAATATTCTTTACTTTCATATAATACTTAATGTTCTACAATATGAGAACATTCTGATGACTCATATTGTAGAACATTCTTTATGTTCCAAACCTTTTCCTCAAAGTTTTAACTTAAAGAAATATTTAAAAATTGATGTAAGAAAGTTTGATTTTAAGAGAAACTGATTTAAAACTTGGGATATATTAATTACGATAACATTTGATGCAGGATTTCAATTTTAGTTTTTTTTTATTTAACTTTTTCTTATTTTTTTTTTTTTTTTTTTTTAGAAATGTGTTGAAATATTTAGCAAAGATAGCATGATGCTACTTTATTTTATATCGAATGATTTATTTAATATTTATTTAAGAAAATTAAATAATAAATAAATCATTTGATATAAAATAAAGTTTGGAATAAGTCAAAAAGTAAGAATTCAGTAGTTGACTTATAAAATTTTTTGCCTTTTCAATTTTGCTAACTTGCTGTATGTTTGAAATTGTATGAATATCAGAGAACTTATTCAATTTTTTTTTATTTCATGTTTTATTTTTTCTAGAAAAGAAAAGATTTGTTATTCAATATGATATTTATCTAAACCACTTTTTTTAAAAAAAATTTTATGTACCTGATTACCCTAAATATATTTTCAACAAAATTAATATAACCACTCATAATTAAATGATTGTTATAATTTACCTTGCATTTTACTTTTTTTTAGGCTATAGTTCTGAAAATATATGTATATAATTTATAATTTGTGTGCTAATTTTGAAACGTTTAGCTTGAAATTTATTTTTGTAAAGTTTGGTTTAGAACAAAAATGTGCATAATTTTTTTTTTTTTTTTTTTTAATTTTTTTTATAGGAAAAAATATTTATGTAGCTAATATTATTATTGTTAATATTTTTAATTCTTTTTTCCTAGCTATGTAGGCTAAATAAGAAATTATAAGCCAAACTTTCATTTGATTTTTATTGTAAAAAAATCAAATATTGTGAATAATTTTCACATGAAATTAAAATTATTTTTCTAACCCTTTTGAAGGTGTGTAATATTTAACAACATTAATTTTAGATAAATATTTGTAATGGAAATGTTCAAATGTTTGACAGCCATTTAAGCATTAATTTTTTAACTCTCAAAATAATGTGCAATAGAAAATGTTTATTGCATGAAAATGTTATTATATTCAAAGGTGGATTTTTTTTTTAAAATTAATATATTAAAAAATACCAAAGACTTGAATTTCACTTTACATTAATACATTGCATTAAGCATTTTCAATATTAATTTTTTTAATAAATAAATTTAATAAAATTTATGAGTAGCAACTATAATTACTTGTATAGAAAATATTGCAAGTATATCTATTATTCTTAGCATTTTTGATATTTAAAAATGTATTGAATTTAATAAATTCTTTGTGAGTTATTTAGTATGAAACTCTTAATTTTCATCAATAAAATCTGCTCTAATTTTGATTATTGTGTTTTGCAGACATCAGCAGCAGTTTTGAAGCCAAATGAAAAAAACTTGTCTCAATTGGGGAAAACTTAATCATGTCAAAAACTGTGCTTATTTCACACTGGAGAATGACTCCTCGTTTGCTTTCAGTGCCTAAAGCATTCATTATAGCCACCTCATACAATCTTTTTTAAATTCAGGAACCCATGTTTTATTGTTGAATAAAATATGGGTTTATTATACATAAAGTTTTATAAAACATAGCATTTTAACTTAAAGTTTTATTGTTTTAGTGTTGAATATGTTATTTAATCTGAAGTACTAAACTTTTTATTGCAGCTCTTTTAAAACTGTGTCAAATGTTGTTGTTGTTGTTGTTTCTTATCCCACTTGGCTGGCCAAGCCCACGAGCCCATATGGACTCATGATTGAAGGGGAAGGAAGCAGCTTCTGTTGTGATGGAGCACCCGTAGGTAGAAGCCTGACTTTGGCTCCGTGACGCTCTTACAGTCATAGGAGAGCGGGACCTACGGCTTAAAGTGGATTCCGAACCACTACAAACATCCATGGCACCGCCGGGATTCGAACCCGAAACCTGTGGCACCGAGCGCCAGAGCGCTAGACACTCGGCCATTCAGGTCCCAAATTTGCCAACGGCACGCAGTGTTCCCAGGTGGTCACCCACCCAAGTACTGACCGCGCCCAATGATGCTTGACTTCGGTGATCTAACGAGATGTTTACTAGCAAAGCAACTGCTCTGAAATTTTATATGTGATGTATTAAAGGATTGCACCATTGACTGCCAGTGATATGTTAATTAACAATGATCGAAATCTCATTAATATATTGATCAGTGTTAATCAATAACTAGTGCCATCTCTATATCAGTCCAGAAACTTCTCAGTCCCTTGTTGTTTCTTTTTTGCTGAATAAGTTTTTCTTTAGTAATTCTTTGTCTTTTTTATGTTGTACATAAAGCATGCATAATATTTCTCAAGTTTTTACCAAATGATTTATCTAATATGTATTTTTGAAAACTAGATGTAGAAATAATTTTGAAGATATTATTTTAGCAGTTCAATTGTAGAAAATTTGCATTAATCTTTATTGTGTAGCTTTATTTCAATTGTATTAAAATATGAGAACTTTGTTTATCTCATGCTTTAAACATTTGCGTAAAGAAAAAAATCGTGTTTTGTAGTAAATATGTATGTACATTTTGTTTCCAATTGTTATATTCCTTCCTTCGTGAAATAATAATCATATAAAATAATAAAACCATTGTTATCCTTATTTTTAATACAATCGAAAAATTATTATGAATTTTTTTAAAGCGTTTTTACAAATACTTGAAAGTTTTACCTAAATTTTTATGTATTGTATTTGTAGAAAACTTTATTATAATAGTTCATTTTAGTCTCAATTTTACCTAGTACTTTATTGAGGTCTCTTTCTGAAAGAAATGAAAATCCCTTCAATATAGTAAAATGTTTCGTTCGCAGATATTGTATTTTGCATTAACTAGTTGTAATGAAAAAAGTAATGATTTGAAATTGATTGTGGATAAAAGAATTTGAATCTTGATATTGACAATCTAATATTATTTGTTTCAGACAAATTTTATATTATTATTTTTTTTTGTTCAAAACTTTTCCATTGCCTTAAATTTTCTTTTTATCTCCATGATCTATTGTGTTTAAAACCTTATAAAAAATTGAACAATGAGCATATTGCATGTGATGATTTATTGAATTTCATAAATTCTTTTTTTTATTTGTTAACTGTAATATTTATTTATAAATCCAGTCTAATTTTCATTTTCTTTATAGTGGCTAGCAGATTAGAAGGCAATATGAAGATATATTAATGTCCTTTTTGTGAATACCATTCAACAAATGTTGGCAATGGGAAACATCACTTTTTAACTCACACTGGAGAGTGATCTTTTGGTTGTTCCTTTGTGGCAAAGCATTCATTGAAAAACAATGACCTGAAAGTTGATTTGAGGACTCGCACCAGAGGGAAACCTTTCAATTTTCCATTTCAGTGTTGCAAAACCTTTGCTCAGAACGAACGCCTGAAGATCTATATGATAGCTCAAACCAGAGAGAAACCTTTTCCATGTACTGTTTGTAAAAAATAATTTTGTATTAAATTAAATTTGAATGAACACATTGGGATTCATACTGGAAAAAGGTTCCTTTAAATGCTCTATTTGTTATAAATTGTTTCGACACAGTTCTCACATAAAATAACAATAACAATTAAAGCAATATAGAATCATCAAGTATGGTGTTAAAGTAATTATAGTGTAGGAGACACTGAACTGTGCTCTTTGAGAAATATGTTATAGAATTATTTTAATTTCTTATTTTAGTTTGTGTGTATTTTATAATATAATAATTAATGTGTATTAATGATATTTGTTGTCAAGTAGTGTATAATGTTCTAATTTAATAGTTTTGTGTACTGGAACAGTTTTCTTCATCTTGAAAGGGTTTTTTTTTCTTTGTATTCATAACCAAACAGTGTTTTTCTTTTCTTTGTACATACTCATGCCATATAAGGAAAGTTTTGCATTTTTAAATATTGTCAATGTTTTCCATTTGTTGTCCACAAGTTAAATCTTATTGCAATCAGTGGAATTTCTTATTTTCTGTGTATGAACTATAGAGTATTTTTAAATTAAAAACTATTTCTATTGTACAATGGTAATTATTTTAAAAAAAGGAAGTTTCAATTATTCAGTCAGTTTTAATTTCTTTGGTTATGTATACAGTCTGCACAGCATTTTATTATTATCCAAACTAATTGCCTGATTCAACACCATGATTTTTTTTCATTTTTAAAATAATTTATTATTATTGCTTATAGTGTAATATTTACAAATTTTATGTGTAATATTTGTAAATATAATATAATATTTAAATAGTATGCTTAATTTTTTTAATTACTTCTCTTATTAAGCAATGTTAAATGAACCAATTAAGAGACACACCATCGAGTGATTCTTATGGGAATCGATCCAATTTCGTCCTCAAATTGTGTGAAATCAACCATAAGTAGAATAAAATTACTTGAGCTTAAAGATAAGTTCCTAATGTTTCTGGAAATGTATAATTTATTTTTCACAATTTATATTTTATAAGAAAAACTAAGCTGATTTATTGAATCTTTGGCAATTTTTTTGAAAATAATAAAAAATTTGTATTTTTTAATGATAATTTTTCATTATTATTAATTAAAACTTTAAAATAATATACTTGTGAATGTCTTTTCATTGCATAAAAATGCCCATACGTTCAGTATTGCATTTTTCCCAATTAAATTCATACATGAAGAAATATAAAAGTTTTGATATTACTATTCATTCAACATTTTCTGTATCTTACTCATTTTTTTAACAAGACCAAATTAGAGCTTAGATATTAAATGGAAATTTTCTTCCCAAGCTAATTATTTAAAAATTATTTGTAGCTATTTTCATTGTAATCACATTTGAGATTCCCTAATAATTTCCGAGATCAGTTTATTTCGATTTGCTGCAGATTCACATACAATTATTCTGAAAATGAAAATGTTTATTTTTTGTGTCAATCTAATAAAAATCAATCATATCATTTACAAAAATAGAATTATTAAATGTTGTTTAGAATTAAAGTATATGATTAGTGTATCTTATTCTTTTATATAAGTAAAAAATGTAAAGTAATAAAATATTTATATATGTGTATGGGGAACGGTAATCATAGACTTATCACACATGCTCTCAATTGTATTTGTAGGATGATTTATGGAATTAATATTGTGTGTGTATTTGTTTGTTTCTTTAAGTTTGAATCTTTCTGCTTTCACTAATATTATTTCCTTCTAACTGTTATATTGAAAGCAGAATTTTTATATGCCGGATATTCAATATCTATGTTTTATTAATTACAAAAGAAATCTTGTAATTATTTTTATCTTGATATAATTTAATATCATTGTTCACACTTCATATTTTACTTCTTAAAATAAAAAAAAACTTCTTTTTTTAGAGGTCCAACCTCATAAAATTTTTGAATTAAAATATAATATGATAAAAAAGAAAATTTTCAATTTCATTGAAGCCATTTTATTGATATCAGCGACGTAAGTTTTAAATTAAAATAAAAGAATTCACTTTTAAATTAAACACTTACTGAAGTTAATACTTTACTTTTACTTAATGAAGTTAGTTTAGTACTTGCCACACTTTACATGTATGGGACATCAGATGAGGCATAACTGACATCAGTAAATGTTTTATTTTCAGACAATATATTTTGAATTCTATGTTAGAAGCAAAAATTTTAAATGGATGGGTGTTCATGCATCTTTTTTTTCTTTTATCTGTTATCTCAAATTTATTGCATTAAAATATAGTTTATTTGTGAAATCTAATCTTTGTATCTAATAGTTTTATTTGTGAAAATTGTCTCATAGTGTTGTGATTCATGTGTCCTACAAATTTATTGAGATTGCATTTTTGAAAACCAATAACCCAAACCATTATTCCACCACCTCAGTAACTGGGTCTTTCAACAGTGTTGGATTGATGGTATCTGGTGCTTTGTTCCCTCCAGATCAGCAGACGTCCTGAATCGCTCTTCAGTGCGAATCTGGACTCGTCTGTAAAAAGTACAGGAGCCCACCTCTGCCTGGTCCAGGAAACGTGTTCTCTTGTCCAAGATAAGCGGGCCGTTCTCTGCCCTCCGTTGAGGGGGACACGCACAACTGATCGCCTTGCATAGAGACCTGAATTGTGAAGACGCCTTCGCACAGTACTAGCAAATATTCTCGCTGATGCTACAGAGTGATCTGCAACACGTTGCGGCACAGAAATGCTTCTTCTCCTTCGGGCCAAAAGAGCAATAAAACGGTCTTCCGCAGGTGTTGTAGTTCGTGGTGGACCTGGAACATGTCTTCTGGAGACAGAAGCTTCGGTTTGATATTGATTTCAGAGACGGTGGACCACACTGCGAGACACATTAAAATGCCTAGCAGCATCAGTCTGGGACAATCCCATTTCGATCCATCCGACCGACCGCCACCTTAACGAATCGGGCAAATGGCTTTTCTCAGACATTGCGGAACCCCACTGCCTATTGTCAACGAATCTGCTAACAAAAATTGTAAATCAACAAAAGTTACACGCGTAATTACGAAAGCCTGATATTTGCATATTTTTCTCTCATTCATATATACTTGTACTTTTCTATAAAAAAAGTGTGTCAGCTACCGTTTCGGCATAAATTTGCATAAAGTTCGTTTTTATCATTTATAAAAACTCTAAATTTTATTATTATTATAATTTTTTTATGGTGAGCTTCGGAAAACATGTTGTTCCTTAACTTTTGAAGGCCAGTGTATTTTGTGACTGTGAAAATATAAAGTCTGTCAATAAATCCAGCCTAATTTTACCTCTCTTTTGCAGGGATTGTCAGCAAATGGGTGGACAATGTGAAGCTACACCAGTGTGCCTTTTGTGAATACCACTCGTACAATATTTCTCATGTGAAAAGCCATGTTTTAATTCACACCGGAGAGCGACCTTTCGAATGCCCGTTTCGGTGTGGCAAAGCCTTCACTCAGAACAGTGCCCTGCAGCGCCATCTGAGGACTCACACCGGGGAGCGCCCTTTTGCTTGTACTCTGTGCGACAAAAGATTTTCTCATAAAACTACTTTGAAGGGTCACATGGCGGCGTCTCACGCCGGAGAGCATCGCTGAACGGTGTCCACAGCTTTTTTTTTTTTAAAAGGCACGAAAAGAATCCAGAAGTCGTTCAGAGGATTCAACCTCTGAAATAAGGAAAGTGTCACTTTAATAAAATGAACACAATATTTCGAACATTAAGGATTTTGTTTATCAGCTATACGAATTATTAGTCATTTTGGGGAGATGGAAAATGAAAAATTTTAATGAAAATAAAAATTGGACGAAATTAAATTTTTAAAGGACTCGTTTCTAACTTCGCAGGTGTCAGACGCGAGATGAGGCATTCTACTAAATCGTGCATTCACAGAAACTATATTTTACCTTTCCGAATTATAATAAAGACGTTAAAGATTTTAAATGGATGCGGATTCAAAGAATTTGTGTAGCAATGGTGACAATCTGAGAACTCATGCTTTTATAAAACTTGTTTTTACTTTATTTCTTTGTGTATTATTTTTCTAACGTGTGGATTAAACTTCCTATCCATTATAAATAGGTATGAGGACTTGAGTGATTTTTTTTTTTTTTTTTTTTTGAGAATAATAAAAATACTATTTGAGTTATTTAATATTCTTTTAAGTGTTGTTATTCATTTTTTAAACCCTCAAAATAATATACTTGTTCAAGTAGCATTTTATTCCATATCAAAATGCTGTAATTACTTCGGTGTCCAAAAAGTAAAACCGATTTTCAATTTAAATTTCCCGGGCAAATGGTATTTCATTTTTTTTTTCTTCCTTTTTATGTTGTTGGCAATGTCTTTGACATCTGTGTGAGAATTTCACGTCAAAATATTCATTAGTGCTTGAGTTACGCTTGGTTTTGTGAGATGCTAAAACTCATTCCGGCGACGTTTGAAATTTTTCTTCAATCGACACAAAACGGTGTCCCCGGAGTGGTTTTTTCAGTTTAGGGAAAAGCCAGAAGTAGCACGATGCTAAATCGGGTGAATACGGTGATTGTAGTGCGATATGGGTATCATGTTTGGAGAAAAGGTCACGAAGAATCACTGCAGTGTGAGCTGACGCAATCAGTGTTTTCTGTACTAATCGAAATTTGACGTGTTTGAGGCCCAAAACATCTTTTAAAATGGAATTTTGAAATACCAACATCATCAGCAAGGTCTCTAATTGTAAATCGACGGTTTGTAAGCACCAAATCTTTAATTTTTTGGGCGTGAGCTTCGTTGATTGAGATTGAGGGTCATGCAGAGGGCTCTTCGTCTTCAACGCGTTTTATGCCTTCTTTGAACTGTTTATACCACTTGTAAACATTTTTTCCGATATAGGAATGCTCACCGAATGCCTCCTGCAACATTCTGTCCGTTTCCGCAAAGAAAATTGAACGCAAGTTCTTTACTCAATTAATTCAGACATTTCAAAAATCGCTGGAATCAGATTTAGCGTCTCACAAAGCCAAGCTTAGCTTAAACACTAATGAATATTTTGAAGTGAAATTTCACACAGATGCCAAGGACAGTGCCAGCAACCATAAAAAAGAAGAAGAAAATTGAAATATCATATGCCCGGGAAATTTAAATTGAGAATTGGTCTTACTTTTTGGACACAGTAGTATACTCAAAATTATATATATTTTTTCCATTTAAATAATGTAGTAAAGC